>CM045497.1:29097243-29250245 GCA_024704745.1 Rosa lucieae | reverse complement strand
GTAAGGATAGAAGGGTCATTGGGAGACAAATGTGTAAGATGTAAGAGCAGGACCACTTGTCATCCTTCAAGTTTTAGATTTCAAAATAACCTACGCCTAAAGTTTTCCCACCTAAACTCTCTAACCCTAGTCAACAACTGTTCCATGCCCTCTACACATGTCCTTAGCTAGAAATGGTTGGAAATTCGGCATTGACCTCCATTGACCCATTTTTTTGTCCTTTTGCACACTTTCTTATCCTTTCTTCCTTCAATTGAATCTCCATGGAGACTTTGGAATTGGCCTTCGGTTTCTTCATAAAAAATGTTCTTCCATGAGTGTAGATCATCCTGGTAAAATTTCAGAGCTTAATTCACAGTGGTGTGGCCGTAAATGCTGTCGGAATCATTACAGCTCCGGTTTTGTAGTTTTTGTCTTTTAGTCAGAAACTTGGATCAATCTTTTGACGGTCTTCCACTCAGAAATAGCTCTTGCACTCTTCATAAGAAATGATCCTTTGGATGTCTATAATAGATCTGAAAAGTTTCAACTCATTTGGAGTTCATTTGGTCAGGCTGCTGCCCCTCCTTCCTTGTCTAGATTGCTTTCTCCTAGCCGGAGTAGGAAAACATGCTAAGGTTGATTTTTTAGTGCATTTCCATGCTTCTCCATTTTTTCCTAGCATGATAAGGAAAACATAATAAATAAACATAAATAAACACAAAGGTTAAGCAAAAGTGCAAGATTAGGGGAATAATTACTAGGTAATTATGGACCTAACACTTTCTTACATGTGTTTTTAGATTTGTCACCTAGAAGCATATTGTAGGAATTAATGAAATCGGAAACTTAAGTTTGACAATCTTTTGTAACCTAGAAGCATTTGTAGCTAATAGGATGGGGGTCTAGCTTATTCTTACGGGAAGAACTAGATTGCTTGGGTTCCTTACCTTAAAATTAATGCTTGGTGTCATGAGTTTAAGAGTCCAGAGGCCTTAAGTTTTGCGGCATCAAAGCCCTTTTATGTTTTAGCGAATGTAAATGGGACTAAGGTTGTGTAATCTAGATTTGCTTTAGCGACACGTTTAGGTTGCATGATTAGTTAGTATCTCGGTTTCTCTAGCGAAAACCGAGGGAGAATTTATCAAAGTATGTTGTTATTTGAAAATTGGGTTATATTATATGCATGAGGGAGGCTAGGTGCGAAAGCTAAGCTCCTATTTATCTCATTGATCAAAGTCTTTATTTTATTTTATTTTTATTAGCTTAGTTTATTTTTGTGCAACTTATTTTATTTTATAGAAATTAAAATCAACAAAATTGATTCACCACTTTACCATTGTAAATATCATTATTGATAGTTTTGGCCTCGAAAAGGCCGAGACTATTAATTTGTAAAAAGATAGACTTGCATGTGTTTTGTAGGTTTTATTTTCGCGGTAATCTAGCTTAGGGTAGAGTTACTCAAACCCTTGGGTACGATACTCTTACTTTTGCCATTTACTAAAACTTGATCTCCTAATCTTGGAAATAGGGAACATCACACAGATTTGCAAATATTTTTCATACTCGTGATGCTTCTTTGTCTCCTTGGTTGAAAACGCATAACTATGGAAGGTAGAGAGGTATTTTGGATTTTGTGTGAGAGAATATGATGTTGAATTGTGATTTTGACATTGAAGATAGCCTCTTTATATAGGGGATGACATCCTACAATTCCTTTTCCAACTCTGTTTCATCTTGGCAACTCAATGAATTAATTTATCAGTCCACATAACAAGAGCCAATAAAGTAATTCAACATCATCTCTTCTGCACCATTCAACCAATAGAAGTCTTCTAGAAGCAAGTATAATCCAATAATAAATCTGGGAAGTATATTAACCAAAATAATATTTATGCAATAAGGAATCCAAATATGATAACTATTTTTCTTTCCTTATCACATACAAGTCGTAATCTTTTCCTAATTCCTCCTCATGACGTCAATCTTCTAGATTCTTCATGATTATCATGGCAACAAGGCTTCCTTGTTGATTCAAGGTTCTTCCTTTGATGTTTTCTAAACCAAATAGGTTTAGATTTCTCCTTTTTGCTGAAATACATGTCACGCCCCGAATTTTGAATAAAGGAATTCAAATCCGAAACGCGAGAACAAACAATCACAAGAAGACTCTTAGAAAAATTTTCAATAAACAAAGCAACAAACAAACTAAACTCACAATGTCAATACCGACTCGTTCTTTAGAGTCACATATTACATTACAATAGTTTACAAATTAAACTGAATATCAATTCAACGTGTAGCCACTCTCACCAACTCACTACACAGCGGAAGACTACAAGTATAAGCGCCCTTCTACACCACGTGACAGAAAGTCCACCTCAGCTTCGATAACAATCACCCGATATTCTAACCTGCACAATAACCCCTACACCATAGAATAGTGCACCGGGAATGTAAACAACAAACCCGGTAAGCCTTTCAGCCCGTATGAGTAAACTCAAATAAAGTGACTCACGTCACTCATGCTTATAATTTCTCAACACGTGAGAGGATTAAAGCAACAATATTTAATTTCTCAAAATACATACTTTCACCCTCTTAGTCTAACAAAACAATATGCAATTATCACAACAAGAACGTCAAGTTCAAATTAAACAATAACATGCTCAAACTTTCCAACCCAACTAAAAACCCACATGCTCTGTCTCTCAATTCATTTTCCAATCACTACAGATCACAACTCCCAACTGTGCCCAAAATAAGAATTAAGTAAAATCAGGAATCTCTGCGTAGAAACTTAGTTTAGGAGATCACATGAAAACAAACAAAAGAAATCATATAAATCCCTGCATAGAGTTTAGTTCAGGAATTTACATTAAAACAAACTATACAAAAAGGCAGTAATTCCTGCATATAACTTAGTTCAGGAGATTACATTAAAACAAACAATTATAAAGAAAAGGAAAATAAATGAAGAAGTCAAACAACTCACACTAAAGTCAATAGTCGATGTTCACCCATCGACTCAGACTAAAGTAGATGATCACCCATCAACTCACAATAAACACCAGATCCGAAGATCAGAAAACTGTCACCACTGTGACACCAGATCCGAAGATCAGTAAACTGTCACCATTGTGACACCAGATCCGAAGATCAGAAAACTGTCACTACCGTGACACCAGATCCGAAGATCAGAAAACTGTCACCATTGTGACACCAGATCCGAAGATCAGAAAACTGTCACTACCGTGACACTAGATCCGAAGATCAGAAAACTGTCACCATTGTGACACCAGATTCGAAGATCAGAAAACTGTCACCATTGTGACACCAGATCCGAAGATCAGAAACTGTCACTACCGTGACACCAGATCCGAAGATCAGAAGCTGTCACCACTGTGACACCAGATCCGAAGATCAGAAAACACTTAAACAAATCCCCCATGACTCAAATACCTTCCTCAAGGAAGACACACTTTTACACAATAATCAACACATCATGATAATTGTATGCTCGTAAGAGAAATGCTCGAAATAACAATTCAATCAACTCTCAATCATTACTTCACAAATGTCACATCATCCAATATATATATGTTCCACGTAAATATATATATACGTAGTCATTCACGCAGGAATGACCACTAATACCAACTATAGTTTTATAAAATTTACTTCTCGAAAAATCATTTTATATCAAAACATTGTTTTCACTTACCTATGAACCGTTGTCGATCAAGTTCATATATTTTAAAACAAATAATTTGTTTCGAAAATGATTTAACAATTAAATAAGTAATTCCGAGTAATAAATAAATCCGCTCGTAAATGAACCACGTGAGATTTACTCACCTCCATATCCTGCTGCGTCTTCACACGCCATATGAGATACACAAGCATAACAATCCGTCTAAACAACTTCGTCAAACACCTAATAAAATACAACCTCGATTTAGTATCCGAAACACTAAAAACAATTAATTTCCGAACTCCCAAATCAATCCAACCATCCAAAAGTAATGCCAATCGAGGCGAAACTTCATCCGAGACCACCCGAGGCCTCCGAAATACTTATACGATCAATATAACGAAACTACAAGTCAATTGGACGAGCGAATCCTCACGGATCAAAAACCGATCGAACCGAAAACCCTAAAACTTGGAAAATTCATAACATGCTCATACGATTTCCAAAAATTACAAACTATACATCGAAATGCTCGTATCGACGAGTAGATCGCACTGAGGAGCAGAAACTGCCCCAGAGGTGGCCGGAAGCCGCCGGAAACCACCACCACAGTGGCGGCACCGCCACCAAACCAAAGTCAAAATTTGACAAAACTTCCAACATCAAAGTTCTTCATCTCAACTCCAATTGAAACATTCATAACTAACACAAAGTCAGAATCAAAGCCATTTGGCCGGAATTTACCTCGCAAGTTCAGAATTTCGAGGAACCCTAGATTCCCAATCTTCAAAATTCGACCTCCACACTTTGAATCGTTGCAAGCCGCTTGTAGGGAAGCATCAAAGTCCAATGAGCTAGAAAAGCCCCCAAGAATCAACGCCTGAGGTGGCCGGAAACGCCATCTCCGATCTGGGCGATTTGCAGTTCGGGTGCCAATCTTCCCGGAGTTGCTGCGTCGTGCACAGGTCTACCCACACCGTGAAACTTCATGGAGACGAAGTTGGGACTGAGGCGAAGAGATAGGAACAAACGGCTCGTCGATTGGTGGCCGGAGGAGGGAGAAATCAGCCGGCGAAGGGAGAGGGCGAAACTGGGCTCGGGAGAGAGGAGAGAGAAAACTTTCCCAAAATGGAAAGTCAGATTTTTCTGATATTTTTCCGGAAAAATCTCATATATACCAAAATGGAAAGTTTTTCCGACGGCCATAACTTCTTCATACAAACTCCGATTTTCGCGTTCCGCATGTCCACGAACTCGTATCGACGCGCTCTACAACTTTCGTGAAGGAAGTTCTCACAGAATCTAAACGTATAAAAAGTCAACCTTTGTGAACCCCCTAAAACGTGCACTTTGAATAATTATTCGTCCGAAAATAATTCCACTCCACCCTCGAACCATGAAATCGTACAAACGAACACCTTATTAATCCCAGGAAACATTTAGGAATTAATAACAAATTTCCGAGGTCTTACAATACAGAAGTCTTCTAGAGTCTTCTTGAACATTCTTGAGTAATTCTGACGCCACATGGTCTCCTAGTGCCTTTAAGTTTTCTTGTCCAACCAAGTTTCCTATTCCTGTGAGGTTTAGGTATCCTAGTCCAACTAGAACTCCACTTCCGTCATTTCTATGTCCTTATTATGCCTTGCATATGTCATTTCCAACGTCTCACATGCTTCTTATGTGTCTTTAAGCTCATTTCTTTGTCATTTCCTCCAATGTACCTAGAAAATGAAAACTAAGTTTAAAATAATTAAGTAAAGGAAATACTTAGCAAAATATGGGAATATAAACATTAAAATTGCCGCATTTTATGCTCCTTTCATACAAGAGTCTAAAATATCTCTTAAAAAAAACAGAGTTGAACTGGAGACAATTAATGTCGGTGCATGAAATACTTAGAAGACTATGATTTTGGGTTGCATTACCACCCTGGGAAAGCCAACAAAGTCACTGATGCCTTGAGTAGGATGTCGCGCAGCTGTATTGCGAGATTGTTTATTCAAAGGTGAAAAATGGCAAACTCGATTCGGGAATTTGATTTACATGTCAAAATGCGGGGAAATCGTGGGTACTTCACAACATGATTTCTCGCCCAATCTTGGTGGAAATTTTTTTGAAAGAGTAAACAATGGATGTCGCATATCAGGAGTTAAAGAATCGAATTTTGTTTGAGGAGCTGGTAGAGGGTTGGACAATTATTCTGAATTGGGGATTAAAATTTGTTGGGAGACTGTTTGTACCCGACGCCCCTGGTTTAAGGGATGAAGTGTTACGAGAAGCTCATTGCACATTATACATTATCCATCCTGGAGGTAATAAGATGAAGGAAGATTTGCACCGTCACTTTTGGTGGAAGAGGATGAAACGCAAAGTAGTTGAATTTGTAACGAAATGTTACGCTTATTAGTAGGTGAAGGCTGAACATCAGAAACCATCGGGTTCACTCTACCCGTTACCAGTTGCTGAATGGCAATGGGATCATCTTATGGTGGGCTTCGTGATGGGTTTACTGAAGTCTCCAAAAGGGCGCGTTACAGTTTGGCTTGTTGTAGACCATTTAACAAAATCAGTTAATTTCCTAGTCATAAAGACCACAGACACAACCAAAACTCTTTGAAAACTTCACTTTAAGGAGATAGTTCGTTTGCATGGAGTATCACTATCAATAGTGTTTGATAGGGACTCCAAATTAACGTCAAAATTTTGGGGAAGTTTACAAAAGGCTATTATCATTTTTTTTCAAATTAGTAATTACCATTCGTTGAAAAAGACATTACCATGAAATTTACTAAGAAATTTATTATTCCAAGAAGCATAAACATGAAAGTTGAATTAAATTGAAATTAGACATCCTGTATGTTTGTCCAAGGCTGCAAGAACAGCCTTTTACCGACACATCCTTCGAGGGACGTTTTCCTTCCGCCAATAATGAAGGTACCGAGGGGTCCCAGCAGCACGTACGAACAGTTGGATTGTTAATTCACAATTTGACATCCATTATGACAATTCTTCAAGTCGTTTTTTCAGTGCCATTTATAATTTTATACAGTGTATACTAACGGGCGTGGCAAATTCTTTTCCACATGGTCTGTACTCCAAATACTATGTCCCTTTTTAGTACACTGTGTATTACTAATGGCGTGCAATAAGATAACGTCCTTGGCTAATGGAAATCTTCTTTATTTAATTATATTAGTAGTGGCTGCGAGCATATTGGGGTAATTGGTCCCCCCTACAGAATCAGAGGTGTGACCCCTAACCTAATTCAATCACGGATTAATTCTTTCTTTCATTTCCAAAAGCAGATGATGAAAAGCAAAATACTTGAACCTAAAAAATTAATAAAATTAACTTTTTATTGTTTTGTATTATTGGGGCTAGATGTTTAGAACAATTCCTGATTATTTAATATATCTCTGATCATAACGTATGTTGGAACATCTAACTCAAAACTAATTGGTAGTTTACAGACAGTTTAAACACTATAAATCTTTATATAAAACTTACAATAGTCAATATTAAAATGTGTCATCTGTTTAGGGTATCTATGGAATGATAGCTCACGGGTGCAAGATCTATAGTTAGGTGCAAGATATGACAGCTAACGGGTGCAAGATCTATAGTTAGGTACAAGATCTATAGTTAGAGCTAAACACCACACAAGGATTTTCGTGCTCGTCTGATCTCGATGTTGGGTCTCATTGCTTATTTGCTTTAAGCTTTTGGAGTCCAGTTAATAATTTGTCTAAGATACTCGAGTTTTACCTTCTTCTCCTTAGAAAAGAAAATTCATTTCAACACTGACACAAGAAGAATTCACTCGCATAATAAACAATCAGATCTCAGTGACAGTGATGTAAAGACTAATAGGCTATGAAACAATTGCTGCAGAAAACAAATCTGCCCATGCTTCTTCAAATGGAAAAGAAACCCAAAATGCCAAATGATGAAACACAACCTTTGAAAATTGAAACAAAAGTTCAACATGTAGCTGTAAATCAGAAAGACACCTAGGAAATGGAATTCCTCCACCTCCTAGGTGTTTTTGTTGTCTGTTCAGCAGCAGCTGATGGATGCTCAGGCCCAATGTTCTGGTTCTCAAAAGTTGTAGTCTTAGTGAGTTTGCTGAGTTTCTTCCACCCGCTGCTCCATGCCGACGTGTGTTTCTGCTTTGACATCTTTTCGAACTGTCGCTGTAAGTTTTCCATGTCATTCTGGAGCTCAAGGTACTTGGCTTTTACGCTCTCCAGTTCAAACTTTACAGTGTTGATGTCCTTCTTAGCTGCTGCCCATCCTTCTTGGAAGGATTGTGGGGTCCCTTCAAGTAATGTTTTCCGATTTGAAACCATGGGCTGATAGTGAGAGTCTCCGGCTTCTTTAAGGGCATTGTTAGCTAATGCATTGCTTATCTTCACTTGTTCAGAGAAAAGGACTTGCACCACCACTCTTAATGGGAGCCTTTCATTTTGTGCGGCATGCATGCAAGCATCAATTGATAGCTTTTGGCAATCCATCACCCTGCAGAGCCTCTTCCTTTCATGCTCAGAGAGTGTTGGATGGGCCTGTTAAATTTGATAAAAGAAATAAAAAACATAGCAACTGTTAATTTGAAAAATTATCAGAGTAGCAACTATTTTCATTATAAGTTGCAAGCATTCTAAAGAACTGATCGTCACAAAAGTGGGCATTCTATGCAGAACTGTAGGTTTCATATCAGCAATGGATAGCTAAGAACATGACATCAGTAGTACTAGATGATTCAGATATTCAAATCAGTAATCCTCTAAGGTGCAAATATTACAAGCAGACAGACACGTCAATCAGGCATATTCATATTCTTCTAATGCAGTTTAGTGATACTATGCTGATGATTTTCTAAATTTGTTTCTTTTCAAAGGATATTCAAAGTCTGCATGCATAATAAAAGGAAATTCCGGTGTGAGGGTGGAGCATAGGACAGAATGAACAGTTTTATGACAATATTTTGGGAAGAAGGTACTATTTTCATTTATAAGCAACAAGCATTTTGAAGACTTAATGTTCACTAAGGCCGGCTTCATTATGCGTAAATGTAGATTTCATAGCAGCAATGGTTCACTAAGAAGTTTACATCAGTAATGGATCAAGGCTAGCATTACAAGCAGACATTTACATCAAGGACCCACATAAAGTGATACGTTTTCTCAATGTTAATAACTTTGTATCTTGGTTTTTTTCAAAGGTCATTCAAAGTGTGCAATGCATGGAGGGAAATTTCTGTAAGATGATGGAGCATAAGACAGAATGAACAATTTTATGGCACTTTTTTTTTTTTTGGAGAGTGAGGGGGAGGAATTATACCTTGAGATATGAATCAATTGCTCTATAAAGTCCATCATCACATATTCTTGCAGATTCAGGCAAAGCTTCTGCCAGTACCTGAAACTTTGTTAGGGAAAGACTCCTATCTCTTGACACCTCTGTAAGATAACTATCAACAAGCCTAGCTACCCTCATCTTAGCATTTGGGCCTGTACCCCTTTGAGTTCCATCGTAGTGTTTTTCAATAAAAGATTGTTGGCTTGGACTTGAAATTTCAGTCTGTTCTTGAACAAGAAAATGCTCCAGAAGCCTCTGAACAAGATCCACATCATACATAGTTTCATTCTTATTGAAAGAAGGAATAAGAAGATCTGCCAATGTAGCCTGTTCGAACTGCATTCCCACCCGTTTTTCCAACTCTGTAACCAGTGCAGGTGCTACTTTCAACATGTTTGCCATTCTCAAAAGTCGAAGAAGGAAGCTGCATGAAACAGTATCCTTCTGCGGAGGAATAATGCTAATAAGGCTCTCAATGATCATACGTTGATCTTTGGCCTGAACAGGTGAAGGCTCATCTTTAGTTCCAGCCACAATCAGGTGGAGTCCACCCTTCCATCTGCTCCCAGTATTACCAGTATTACTATTGCTGGCGTTGCTTCCTTCATCAGCTGCCCCCGAGCCATCAGTTATCATACCAGGGAGCCATTTAGCTGCATAGTGCATTATTGCAGCTCCAATCAGTTCAAATCTCATCCCCTTTACCTTAATAGCAGTAATAACCCTGACGTAATGGTCAATGCGAAGAATTGAAGCATCCTCAAACCACCAATCAGGAGGAACTTGCTGGTTTCTACTTGGACTTGAGTCTTTCATGTCATTCCAAGTTGGGCTTGAAACTTTTGGAGGCTTACCGGTGTATGTCCATCGTATCCCTTTTGGATTGGCACAAGCTTTCCAAGCAATGGACTCACTACATCTTCGAACAATTTGGAGGTTTTCAGCCCATGGTGAGAGCTTCTCACAACTTTTCAACACCACTATGGAGTCTCTCCACGAGGACAAAACCACATAGCTGAGAAATGCTTCGGTTTTGAAAATAAGATTGCCTTCTTCCAAGTCTTCTGTCATTTCAAGGAACTCTGCAGCACATCTAAGGCCTGATATATTGGCTGCTGTAAGATCAACAGCAATTCCATAGCAGAACTTTGCAGCTAGCTCAAAAGACTCGGGTCCACCAGGAAGGTCATCCAAAACAATCTTACTCAAGTCCGGGTCTCGTAATTCATACATGATTCTGTTGATCTTTCCACTCCTTGACAGCAGGGGATACTTCAAAAACAACAAGATACATAGAGTTTCAGTCTTATTAGTATTCAAATAAACTATTAGATTAAGCTCAGTCTTGTACATTTGGCCACAGAATTAGCTACCTTATGCAAGTGAAAATTGACTTGTCCAACTTGAACCAACAGGTCACTTGAGATATCAGTTGCAACATACCTATATTCCAGACAAAACCCAGTAATTTACTTAGATTATGTTTTGCATGCAAATCCCACTTTTGTTAGAGTTAACTACATAAAGATACAATTGTATTTTCAGAGAACAAATTACTGTGTAAACAGCAGCTTTAGAACTACATATATATGGTATCTATGTTCATACATACCAAGAATTGCCTTTTAGCTCAAACCCATCAGTCTTAACACTCTGCTTGCTTAAACCAAGAACTCCATTGCCATAATCTCTGCCTCCAACAGACTCAGTCTCTGAATCCCACATGTTGGAGAAGAAATTCCCAGAAAACTGGAACTGGAATTTCTCAGGTAAGTAGTCACAAATAAGAGCAGGCACAGAAACAAACGAGTAGACAAGGCAGTGGAAATGAAACCGAGATAATATGAGAATAAAAGGGAAGATTCAGTCTCACATGGGTTACTTGGAATTATCTTCAATTGTCGGCTTCTTAATGAAATTTGAAGAGCTCTTACAGGCTGTTTAGTAATGGGCATGGGCATAGTAGGTACTGTTTTTGGATCACTCGGCGCGCCTCCTTTCTTTGCTTTTTCAGCTTTGGTTCACCCAATGCTACAAAAGAGAATGGGGAGATTCAGCTTCCTGCTTTCATAAATAGTAGTCTCTGTTTTATTATTGTTATTATTTTCTTTTTCTTTTCTGTGTCGTTAATTCTTTTTGGTTTTGGAAAGTACATTTACAGAATGTAGTACAAAATATTTCTATGAAATTATAGTTGATCTGACAACAGCTAAATATATATGAGATGATTTTTAGCAAACTCTCTATATTGGCTCCTTAGTTATTTTAGAGAGCATGTTTAGCTTTTATCAATTTTGTAGCCGTAACAGGATTCTAAGTTGCTCTCTATTTAAGTTTTAGGTATTTTGCTCTTAAATATAGATAGCAAGATGAAATTTTCTATTATTTTATTAATTTTTTGTTAATTTTTTCTTGTATCAAATAATTCATTTATAATCATATGAAGAAAATACATCAAAGAGTATATAGTGATCTCATTAAACCCTACCACAACTTGGTAGGGAGGAGTACCACACTCAATTTCAAGACTCAAGTACTTAACTCCTCAACTAAAATAGAATTAAGCCAATCTGGTGTCATCCTCCCCGAATAAGTGGGAACATGTAAAGAAAAAGCAGCTCTAGCCACACAATGGACCGCTTTATTACACTCTAGGGGCATAATTCTAACTACAAGATAGAAAATACTCAACTAAATTCTTCATCCACCAATGCCCTGTCGCTACTAAGATCCTCTTGGCTTGAGTTTAGTGCAGTGAAAAGATTTTGAGCGTCACCTTCAATGTCCACTTGAGTAAACCTTACATGAAGACAAAAGTGCAACCAATTAACTAAAGCTTGATGTTATGTCCCGTATCTTAATTTACCGGTTTACTAGTCATTTGGACGATAAACGACAATTACTTTCACCTTTTACTTTGTTTCGATACTTTTAGTGGCCCTAAAAGTTGACTTTTTGTTTGGATAAGTTTTTGAGAAATTTTTCTTCATGAAAATTATAGAGGATGTTAAACCAAGTTCGTGGATATGTGGTACGTAAAAATCGGAGTTCGTATGTGAAAGTTATAGCGGAAAAACTAAAGTTACTGTTTGAGATAAGTTTCTATATAAATGGGAAGTTATTGTGGTAGGTTTCCATTTTCGGAAACCACCGCAGTAACTCTCTCTCTCTCTCCTTCTCATCGGGTTTTTCTATTTTTCGTCCAATCTTCTCCGTCCGGCCACCAAACTAGCCATTCTGGAAAGCCCATCCTTCATAGGTGAATCCCTCCAAGTTTCATAACTCAATTTGAGGTATGGAAGGAGAATCGACGATTTGAAGGAGTTACTGTACAAATTGACAGATTTCTAATAGGAGCACAAACTGTAACGTTTTTAATATGCATTTTCCCTCATTTGGCTAAGTTATTCTCTTAAAATTACTAATTATAAGATAGTTTCTGCTTCAAAGTCGGAAATGGAGAAAAGAAGCAAAAAAGAGTAGAAATGAGTGTAAATGAAGGATAAGTCATTTTAGAAACTTTCCTCTTTCATTTTAGAAAATATTTCCTATTTTGTTTTAGGGAACTTTCTTCCTTTGAACTTTCCGATTTCTGATTTCCTTGTTTTAAAGAGAGAATTTAGGAGTTCATCCCATTAAGAACTCTTGAGTGATGAAATCAAAGAAACTTGAAGGATAAGAAGACTTGCATAAATAAGGAGGAATTCAATGAGTTTTATTCACATAAATTCTCTTACTTTTGTGGAGATAAAAGAGGAGTGTTTATATTCAATATTTATCCTAATTATCTTATTTCCTATTGATTATAACTCTAATTAATTTCTTATTTGTAGGAGTTCGTTGTGTGCACAACTCATGGAAGAAGAAATTAATGTAATTATAAGGAGGGAAAGGTGGAGTTTGCCGTGCAAAATTATAGGGAATTCAAGAGCAATGAATAAAATCAGAAAATATTAGAGAGGAATAAGGGATGTATCCGGTCACTATTCAAGGGAAAGAGAAGGAGCATTGCATGATTAACTCTAGAGATAGCCAAGGACTACATTGTGAGTCTTTTAGGGGAAAAGAGATCAGAAAATTCAAGACTCTGTCATGAGAAAATCAAGGATATTTGGAGGAGAAATCACCTTTAGATGAATGGTCATGATTGCATCTGATAGGAGCATTTTAATGCGACGTTTTAACTGCATTTCCCTACATTTTCTGCGTTATTTCCTTAATAAAACTCTGTTTAGGAAAGTTTCCATTCTTCGATTGGGAAAGTTCCTATTTGTAGAAAGTTTCTATTTTGTAGTTTCTATTTTTCATTTTTGGAAAGTTTCCATTTTCAATTTAGGAAAGTTGTCATTTTTCATTTTAGGAAAGTTTCTATTTTTCTTACTAGTTTCTATTTTCAGGACCTCGGAGCTAAAAAGTGGAAATGAACTCATAGATGGAAAGAGGAGCTTGCGAACATTAAGGGGAGCAAAGATGAGAAACAATGGACCACAGAAATGAGCAGAAATGAAGAAAAGAAGTTTTCCTGCTTCAACCAGGAAACCCTGCGAAAAGGAGGAAAGCTTACCAATGAAGTTTCCAACGTTACCATGAAGAATAAATGGAAAAATGAAGTATCTTGACGTTGGAAGGTGACAAGGCTTGAATGAGAAGCAACAAGGCCCAAGAACTCTCAAGACTTATTGGATTTTCGGCAAAATGGATCAAAAGCCCACAAAGCCCATGGAATTAGGGTTTGTGACCCAATGAAGAAACCCTAGAAAGCTTTTGCCGTGAAATATCAAGAGATAAATAAGGGAAGAGGCGTGAGAATCAAGAAGAACCTAGAAGATTTCGGCAAAGAGATTTTCTAGGGCAATTTTAAAGGAAAGATAAACCCTAGGAGATCTTTTGCCGTCCAAGGCAAGAGGAATAGAAGGAATAGCCGTGTGAATCCAAGAGAAAATAAAAGATTTCGGCAAAGAGATTTTCTAGGGCTATTTTTATGGGAAGAAGTATACTTGGAGACTTACCCTAGAAGGTTTTGCCGTAAAGAATGAAGAGAGAAACAAGGAAGGCAACGTGAAACCCTAATTTTGGACGGCAAAGAGATATTCTCTAGAGAGTTTTAAGGAAAGAAAATATGTGTGGAGACCAAGTAAAGCTAAAAAGGAGTCTAGATTCATCCCTAGAATTCCTAAGGGAAGTTTGGCCGAATTTAAACTAGAAAAATCAGAAATTATCTCAAGGAATTTCGGCAAGATTTCTAGGGAATTAAAAGAGAATTTTGTGATTGGTTGGACCACCTCATAGGGCTTATGTGGCAAGCAAGCATTGGAGGAAATTATGTGGAGTTATCATGTTGATTTCGTGAAAAATAAAGGAGAGCACGGCTTGGAGACCAAGTTGGCCGCGCTCCTATATATACTCCCCCTTTCTCAACGTCAAGGGTTCCTCTCCCTTACGTTTTACACTTTAGAAAAATTCAGAAAAGTTCTTAGCATAGCCGTGAGTTCCTCCATCCTCTAGAGCAAGCTACGAGTTCAAGCAAGGCCAAGGGAGAAGAAGAATTTCCGTGAGCATCATCATCCACCACCATTCTTGAAGCTTGCTTTCGAGATTCAAGAGACCACAACGTTAATCATCCATCTTCATCCTCCATCCACGGTGTAATCCGATTCTCCTTTGTAACCTTTGCTTTGATTTCGTTGGTTTTGTTCTAGTTGACATATGTGTTTGAACGAATATTAATTTCTGGAATTTTATGATTAATTGAGAATTTTCAGATTCATATATTGTGATTCGAGAGTTGCTTAGGTGGGTAAATTTGCGTTATAGATAACTTTTGTATTTTAATCTTATGTGGTTGCAAACACTTAGGGTTTCGATATGAATGGTGCTAGGTATAAGAACATGAAATCGACTTTTCGTTTTGTGTAAACTTGAATCAAAGTAGTAAAGGTTTTGTACAAAGATCGAATTTAATTAAAGGGAATTGCAATTAGGTGGACTTTTCCATACTAAGTTGTACACTTGAGTTGATAGTCTTTCTCTATGTGTAATGCGTTAAACATGACATGATTGACTAGCTTTCTAGGGTTTGATTGCATGTTTGATAGGATTAATCTAGGTGCTTTCGCTTAGGTTAATTAGCATTGAAAAGTAAAAAATGGGAATTCATTTGCTTTCGAATGTTTCACATGATCAACTCCTTTCTCATGACTTATATGAACAATACTAGGGTTTGAATCGATTTTAATTATAGCTTTCGGTTTTGATCTTTGTTTCTCTCACTCCATCTTTGTATTTATGTTTTTGCATTTTACTTGTTTTGTTTACTTAATTTATTTTCAAAACCCAAAAACAAAATCCCCCCTTTTTCGTAAATAATGTTTATACTTGTGAATATCTTTGTGAATATTATACTTTGTTTTAATTTTAATTGTTTAATTGTTTGCCAAAGACAGGTGTACCCTCAATCCCCGGAATAGAACGATCCATATTTGCTTATACTACTAACGATATTTTCAGGGTTAAATTATGTGCCTGGAGACAGGCGCATCAAATTTTTGGCGCCGTTGCCGGGGATTGAAAAATCACTTGTTAAATATGTGAATATTTGTTTTTGTTTATATTGTCTTCGAAAAAAAAAAAAAAAAAATTTTACTTGTTAATTGTTTGTAATTCTCTTAATTGTTAATTAATTAGTTAATTAATTACTTAGGTTGTTATTTATATTATTGAATACGAATTTTTATTGTGAGTTGTAAATTAAAGAAGGAATAGGTGAAGTCGTGTTTATTAATATTGGCCTAAACCCCTTATTGGTACCTAGTCCAAGTCCCTTAAGGTTGAGGGCGGCCTTTATTAACATTCATTGAACGGTCTTCACACTTAGGACCTTTTTCATCCAAGTAAGTATAGCCTATGTGGGATGGTGTCTAGGAAGGGGACAACGCTCATGACAGGTTCTTGAATCCAGAAGTGCTTACAAATGGGCCTAAACCACAATGTGGGAGTAGCTCATGCCAAAATGGATTCTACCTCTCGTGGTCGCCCTCCCCTACCTGGCCATTTCAGTAAGGTTGCCCAAAGGATGTAGGAGGGACTTGGTGTCTAGACGACTATACTTGGGCCGCACGTCCACTTGATTTACCGCTTGGAATTTAATTTGATATCAATGATATTTATAACAAAAGGAAATATTGTGATTCACTAAGGTATATTGGATTAAACATAGTCTTGAAAAGGGTAGCTGTTTCAGTCCCATTGCACATCGAGACTCCCTGTTCCCGTACCTAAGTGTTGAAAATAATTGTAAAGAAAAGGAATGAATGTAAATAATTGTACTTAATTTCGTAAAAAAAAAAAAAAAAAAAAAAAAAAAAAAAAAAAAAAGAGTTGTGACGTTTGTTTGTTGTCTTGTTTGAAAGTTTTTGTAAAATGTGTCTAATCTTGTTAAACAAAAGAAAAGAAAAGAATTAATTGTAAATATTGTTAAATTCTTGATTGTTATAAGTGTGTAAAATTGTATGAGTAGATAAGGGCCCTTTTGTTAATATTGGCCTTAACCCTTCATTAGTGCCTTTCTGAGGTCTTATGAGGTTGAGGGCGGCTTTTATTAGCATTTGGAGAACTGTCTAACACATGAGTTATTTCCAAGCTGAGTAAGGGGCATATAGATGGTGTCTTAGGTTGAGACCCTGGGTGATTGGTTCAATTGGATCTCAGAGATACTACAGACTGTGCCTAAACCACAATGTGGGAGTAGCCGATAGGGGCCTAAACCTCAATGAGGGAGTAGCCTCCGTAGTGTCACCAAAATGAGTCATCCCTCTCACTTACCTCTTAATCTGGCCATCTAGCCTTATGAAACAAAGGAAAGCAACTTATGTCTAGGCGACTATCCCTAGATCGTATCTCACCAATAGTAGTGGTTTCTATTGGGCTCGACTTACAACTTGTAATCAACTGAGATATTAACTTTATTTGTAAAGATAATAATACACTTGAACATAACCTCCACGTGTAAATTGTGTTGTTTTGTACATTTTATACTTGTATAAACTTCTTACGTGGTTTAGTTGTAAAGTTTGTGGTTATTTTGTAATTTATACTTCTCTTTATACTTATAAATTCGTGAATAGTAAATCGTGAATAGTGAGTTTCTTGTATAAATCATTAATTTGTATTCCTTTTATTGTATAGTCTACTAACTTCTCTAATTGTTAATGTTGTTCAGGATTTCTATGAATGACCGAGCCTTCTAGACCCTCTATAATAAAAGAAATTGAAGCAAGGCTCGCTCGTTTGAAGAATCCTTCACTTCTTGAGTACACAAGCCCCTCCCCTTCGACATACAAGGAATACACAGTTAACAATCAAGGGAGGAGGCTATTTCCTTCGGAGGAATCCACATCGCCTGCATCAACTTCATCTCCACCATTACTTACACCACCCATTCCACTTTCACCACCTCCTGAAGAAGAAGAAGATATGGGTGGAAATGCGAATCAGTCCATTAGGGAACTTTCCTCATCAGTGATTCTAGGAGGACCCCCTTCAGGCATAGTATACCCTGCCCCTGCAGCAGGAAAACAAGCAGAGTTTGAGCTTAAGAGTGGATTGTTGCACAAGCTCCCTATATTCCATGGCCTTAATATGGAGGATGCTAACAAGCATATCCGAGAATTCCAGTATGTGTGTGCAAACATGTAACCACAAGGAGCAGATGAGAACATTCTTAAGATGAGGGCATTTCCATTCTCTCTAGCTGACAGAGCCAAAGATTGGCCATATGAGCTTCCTGCAGGACGTATCACATCATGGGACACAATGATGAAGGCCTTCTTGGAAAAGTACTTCCCAGCCTCGAAGGTCATATCACTTAGAAAGAAGCTCAGTAGAATCGAGCAAGCTCAAGATGAGTCCTATTCTGCCTACTATGAGAGGTTCAATTCCTTACTTGCACAATGTCCTCAACATCAGATGAAGGATGAGACCCTACTTACATGTTTTTATGAAGGACTGCTACCCTTAGAAAGGCAAATGCTTGATGCTGCAGCTGGAGGAGCTTTTGTGGATAAGTCACCTGTGGCTGGGAAGGAACTCATAGCTAATCGTGCCCTAAACACTCAACAGTATGAGGGTGTGAGACAAACCACTCGTAGGGTAAATGAGGTGAGCACTAGTCCTGCCATTGCGGATCAATTGAGCAAACTCACCCTTCTTGTGAACAAGGTGGCGACTACTCAAGGCCATGGAGGACCCTCTGCTTGTGGGGTATGCTTTACCCAAGGACATCCTACGGATCAATGTCCTCAACTAAGTGAGAATGGTGGTTGGGAGTCTGTGAATGCCATAGGAGGCTATCAAGGGAACCAAGGGGGTCCCCAACGTCCAAGGTATGATCCATATTCAAATACCTATAACCCTGGATGGAGGGACCACCCCAACTTCAAGTGGACCAACAATGAAAATGTTCAGAACCCTCTTGGTGGCAGTTTCCAACGTCCTCAAGGACCTCCATATCAAAGACCTTACATGCCTCCTCAACACAACGTAGGGAATTCCAATTCTCACTATGATAAGACGATAGAGGCATTGACTAATTCCACTCAGGCATTGACTAGTGTCACACAGACTTTGCTATAAGGACAACAGAACCACACCAAGGACATTGCTGACCTTAAGAAGCAGATGAGACAAGTGGTGGACTTCATGACCAAGTTTCATGAAACTGGTAGGCTTTCGAGCAACACAATTCCAAACCCAAAAGGAGGCTTTGAAGGCCCAACCAGCTGAGGACGAGAGGAAACCAAGTCTAGGCTGAAAGACTATAAACATTAAGCGCTGCTTGGGAGGCAACCCAATTCAGAAACAGCTGTGGAGGAGTCGTCAACGCAGATTTGCTTTCTCTTCCCCTTTTACTTCTCCAATTTTTCTTTGTTTTAGTAGTTATTTTCGTAAATTTCATCCCTATATGCTTAAGTATTTTATTGCATGCTTATACTTGATTACATTGAGGACAATGCAATATTTAAGTGTGGGGGAAGGGATTTATACTTTTATCTTGAGTCATATATTGAAAAATACAAAAAATTGAAAAATGTCAAAAATTTAAAAATTTTCGTTGCTTTTGTTTTTGTTTTGAGTCTTAGGATGCCCTTTCAACTGTTTAGGATGATTCTATATCTCTGAAATCATGATTAAAAGAGGATCACAAGATTGAGATGATTTTTAAAGTGGTATTCTTTGGTTAATTGAGATATATGAAAAATATATGCATGTGTAGTGGATATGGATTTCGTGACCTTGGTACAGAATATGAGCATGTTAAGATGAGTTTTGATTCATATAAACCCATGTGAGATAATTGAGCCCATGTCCCTTTTTCTTGGAGTGAAATGAAAAATATATTCTTATTTTCTTGGCGACGTTTTGATGATCTCATTATTCTTTCATTGACTACTTGCCATAGATTAAGTTTGATGGACTAGAGAATGCTAGAATTCACTCTTGTGCTTGTTGAGACGTTATATCAATACATGGCCCTGATTCTGGGAAGGATAGAGGCACTCTAGGAATTACCACCATAGCCATATAAACCTGTGTCCCTAATTGTGACCGTCGTGGGACTCCCCTAGATAAACCCCTTTGAGCCTACGTTAAGCCTTTTCTTTCATCACCCTTAAAATCTTTAACCTAAGCCTTAGTATAGCTATAACCCTACCCTTTGTTCTAAAGAACTTAGTGGAGCTAAATTGAGACTTTACTTGAAGATTTTTGGCATCAATAATAAAGAATAAGAAGAGGTGAAAGCTTAAGTGTGGGGGTAGACTTATCCATAGAAAAAAAAATGTGTGAAAAAGCCGAGAAAAAGAAAGTGAACAAAAAAGAAAATGTGTACGGCTAAAATGAAAAAAAAAAAAAAAGAAAGAAAAATGTATGTTTATGGATTTTAGTCCCCCATACTTAGTGATTTTGGAGTTTACTTTGAACTGAAGGCCCACTACAGAAAAATTTGGCCTTTGTCCATTCCACTATAGTTCAAGGGAAGTCTACAATGAAGATTGGGCCCAACATGAAGATATTAGGCCCCTTTTATGTTACCTCTAGGGAAAGTGACGTTTTGCAATGCCTTAGTGGATTTCTTGAGGTCTCTACACCAACATGAGCTCTACTAGGTTTTTAGGACACTTTGTTAAATTCCTTACCCTTCGTTTCTTTAAACCTTGAGCCATGGCCCCATTACAACCCTTGATAAGACCTTCTTGATCCTTAAGATGGGACAGCCCTTGATATGGAGATGAGTTACAAGAGTTGAACCTATGGCTTGGGTCCATCTGTGCAAGTAGTTGGTATCCTTCATGAGATCTTTAAAAGAAAAATATATACATGTGCTTTCGTTTCGTATAATATGTGATATACTTGCTATCTTTCACATATACTTGAGTGTATAAGCTTTTAAGCATTGCCTTGAATTCTGAGAGAAGAAAGAGTGGATATACCTTGTGAGGATTTGAATCAAACTTGTTTGAAGCATGCTTAACAGAAACCATCACCATTGTTACAACCAAGTCCTACTTGTGTATGTGTAAATTATGTGTTTCAATTAACTCTCGAATGCTTAAACATTGAATCTTGGTTGAGTGCTAATCTTGGTGTTGTGAAAGTAAGAGATTGCTGAGACAAAAAGTTGAAGGGCAATAGAGTCATAGTGTTTATAGAGTCTTTAAATTTCGTTGTGTCTTAGTGTGATTTTGCTAAGGGACTAGCAAAAGCTAAGTGTGGAGGAATCTGATAGGAGCATTTTAATGCGACGTTTTAACTGCATTTCCCTACATTTTCTGCGTTATTTCCTTAATAAAACTCTGTTTAGGAAAGTTTCCATTCTTCGATTGGGAAAGTTCCTATTTGTAGAAAGTTTCTATTTTGTAGTTTCTATTTTTCATTTTTGGAAAGTTTCCATTTTCAGTTTAGGAAAGTTGCCATTTTTCATTTTAGGAAAGTTTCTATTTTTCTTACTAGTTTCTATTTTCAGGACCTCGGAGCTAAAAAGTGGAAATGAACTCATAGATGGAAAGAGGAGCTTGCGAACATTAAGGGGAGCAAAGATGAGAAACAATGGACCACAGAAATGAGCAGAAATGAAGAAAAGAAGTTTTCCTGCTTCAACCAGGAAACCCTGCGAAAAGGAGGAAAGCTTACCAATGAAGTTTCCAACGTTACCATGAAGAATAAATGGAAAAATGAAAATGAAGTGTCTTGACGTTGGAAGGTGACAAGGCTTGAATGAGAAGCAACAAGGCCCAAGAACTCTCAAGACTTATTGGATTTTCGGCAAAATGGATCAAAAGCCCACAAAGCCCATGGAATTAGGGTTTGTGACCCAATGAAGAAACCCTAGAAAGCTTTTGCCGTGAAATATCAAGAGATAAATAAGGGAAGAGGCGTGAGAATCAAGAAGAACCTAGAAGATTTCGGCAAAGAGATTTTCTAGGGCAATTTTAAAGGAAAGATAAACCCTAGGAGATCTTTTGCCGTCCAAGCCAAGAGGAAAAGAAGGAATAGCCGTGTGAATCCAAGAGAAAATAAAAGATTTCGGCAAAGAGATTTTCTAGGGCTATTTTTATGGGAAGAAATATACTTGGAGACTTACCCTAGAAGGTTTTGCCGTAAAGAATGAAGAGAGAAACAAGGAAGGCAACGTGAAACCCTAATTTTGGACGGCAAAGAGATATTCTCTAGAGAGTTTTAAGGAAAGAAAATATGTGTGGAGACCAAGTAAAGCTAAAAAGGAGTCTAGATTCATCCCTAGAATTCCTAAGGGAAGTTTGGCCGAATTTAAACTAGAAAAATCAGAAATTATCTCAAGGAATTTCGGCAAGATTTCTAGGGAATTAAAAGAGAATTTTGTGATTGGTTGGACCACCTCATAGGGCTTATGTGGCAAGCAAGCATTGGAGGAAATTATGTGGAGTTATCAAGTTGATTTCATGAAAAATAAAGGAGAGCACGGCTTGGAGACCAAGTTGGCCGTGCTCCTATATATACTCCCCCTTTCTCAACGTCAAGGGTTCCTCTCCCTTACGTTTTACACTTTAGAAAAATTCAGAAAAGTTCTTAGCATAGCCGTGAGTTCCTCCATCCTCTAGAGCAAGCTACGAGTTCAAGCAAGGCCAAGGGAGAAGAAGAATTTTCGTGAGCATCATCATCCACCACCATTCTTGAAGCTTGCTTTCGAGATTCAAGAGACCACAACGTTAATCATCCATCTTCATCCTCCATCCACGGTGTAATCCGATTCTCCTTTGTAACCTTTGCTTTGATTTCGTTGGTTTTGTTCTAGTTGACATATGTGTTTGAACGAATATTAATTTCTGGAATTTTATGATTAATTGAGAATTTTCAGATTCATATATTGTGATTCGAGAGTTGCTTAGGTGGGTAAATTTGCGTTATAGATAACTTTTGTATTTTAATCTTATGTGGTTGCAAACACTTAGGGTTTCGATATGAATGGTGCTAGGTTTAAGAACATGAAATTGACTTTTCGTTTTGTGTAAACTTGAATCAAAGTAGTAAAGGTTTTGTACAAAGATCGAATTTAATTAAAGAGAATTGCAATTAGGTGGACTTTTCCATACTAAGTTGTACACTTGAGTTGATAGCCTTTCTCTATGTGTAACGCGTTAAACATGACATGATTGACTAGCTTTCTAGGGTTTGATTGCATGTTTTGATAGGATTAATCTAGGTGCTTTCGCTTAGGTTAATTAGCATTGAAAAGTAAAAAATGGGAATTCATTTGCTTTCGAATGTTTCACATGATCAACTCCTTTCTCATGACTTATATGAACAATACTAGGGTTTGAATCGATTTTAATCATAGCTTTCGGTTTTGATCTTTGTTTCTCTCACTCCATCTTTGTATTTATGTTTTTGCATTTTACTTGTTTTGTTTACTTAATTTATTTTCAAAACCCAAAAACAAAATCCCCCCGTTTTCGTAAATAATGTTTATACTTGTGAATATCTTTGTGAATATTATACTTTGTTTTAATTTTAATTGTTTAATTGTTTGCCAATGACAGGTGTACCCTCAATCCCCGGAATAGAACGATCCCTATTTGCTTATACTACTAACGATATTTTCAGGGTTAAATTATGCGCTTACTTCCAGGCGCATCAGCATCACAAGAGATGAGGATTTCTCTATAAATAGCAGCAATTCTTGACTCCAAAATCATCACTTTTTCACGCAAAATTCAGTTCATTAGCTTAGCTCTCTTCTCTCCAAAACCCTCTCCAAAATTTAGAAAAAAAAAGCCTCTTGTCGTGAAGAGCTTTAGGACTTCTCCAAGGTTGTTCGTGTCCTTGAAGGCCTAGCTGTGTGTTCTCTTGACGTTCTCCAAACTTGAAGATCAAAAAGTGTAATCTATAACCCTTATTTCTGTTTTCATACTCTTTAGTATTGAATTTCAGATTTTGATTATGAATTTTGTTATTGGAGTTAGATTTTTGTTAAGAACGAGTTTATGTTAGTAATTTTCAGATTCGTTTCTTTATGTTCTTGAGTTGTTTATGATATCTCTACAGTCTAATTTTGTGCCATCCTTTTATATCTTTAAGCATATAATTTTGGTTGAACAAGGATACTAATCTGCAGGTTAATCTGTGTTCTAATTCACCTAATCGTTTTAGGGCAGAAATTAAAGTGGTAAAGACTATGCACAATGGTCGAGATTATATGCTGCATGTTTCGTGTGTTTGTAACTTTTTATGAATGCATACATGTTTGAATTCAAAATTCTAATTGCAATTAATGATTAGCGTTGACGGATGTTCTTCAGTATTAACGTAAGGTTTTATGTAAAATATTTTAAGTTATGGACTTTTCCTAACTTAGGAGATTAAAAAAGAAGAATTAAACTAGTACTCGATCTCTTCAGACCTGTACTTCGAATTAATTTCTGATATTTAATATTGGTAAGATTTTAGGTTGTATAGATTGAAACAACTTGTTGCATGTTGACATGGTTTGAAAATTCTGATTTGAGTGTGAAGAAGTCGATCATATGTATATAATTATCTCTTTGTTTTATTTCGTAGGAACTTATAACCCAAAAGTTGAATCCCCCCTTTTGTTTCTTGTGTAAATTTGTAGATAAATACTTGTTAATACTTGTTTTAATAATTACTAACTTTAAATTGACACATCTTTGCAGTAGTACCCTCAATCCCCTGTTAGAACGATCCCTACTTGCTTATACACTAATGAATGACAACAGGGTTTTAAATTGAGTGTCTATTAGCAACATCAATTTCAAATCAAGCTCCAATACCGACCAACCAAGGTATTTCTAGGCTTTGTTATATTTCTGAGCTTTGTTTAAATTGTTGAGATGATGTTGCTGCTGAAATTTGGTGCTTCGATTGGAGTTGGCCGAAGGCGAGTGGGGCCCACACATCATCATTGTGTGTAAGACCCTGGAAATTTGTTATTAATTCCTAAATGCTTCCTAGAATTAATAAAGTATTCGTTTGTACGAGTTCGTGATTCGAGGGTGTAGCGGAAGTGTTTTAGATGAATTTTTATTCGGAAAGTATGACTTTAGGGGGGGGGGGGGGGGGGGGGAGCAAAGGTTTACTTTTTTTATACATTGGGTTTCTCTAAAAACTTCCTTTACAAAAGTCGTAGAGTGCGTCGATACGAGTTCGTGGACATATGGAACGCAAGAATCGGAGTTCGTATGAGAAAGTTATGAGCGATTGAAATTTGGGGAAATTTCTATAAATATAAGAACTTCCGGATTTTTTCATAAATCCCAAAAGTTCCAAAAATCCCATTTTCCTCCCCAAATTCTCTCTGTTCTCTCTCCTCAGACAGATGGGTCGCGCTTGACCCGACCCGGCTGGAAACCAGCCTTCCCGGCGGCCGACGACCGAGGACCCGGCCTGAACTGACTCGCCTCAGCTTCCGTCGTCGACCCTTGGTGTTGGTTTCACCGGTGGAGCACCCCAGAAGGAGATCGGAGAGGTGAACAGTGACGGCGACCGACCCGGTTGGATTTCCCATTTTCCGGCGACTCCTTGGCCGATCTATGTCGGTTTTGGGTTATCCTCCTCCTCCTGATCATCCTCATATCCTCCTTGTACCACGATTTTGAGTGTAGAGTGATAGATCGAGGTTTGAAGATTTCGACGGCTCTGGTTGAATCTGGAAACGTGATCAGACGACCGAGATTGATCCAGCTTCCAAGCTTGATCTAGGACGATCTAGACCAAATCTCACTTATCTCCAGGTATGAAAGTGGCTCATCTTTTCATTTTGAACAAGTTTGTAGTTAACGACTTTTGCATTGGAGGTGGTTGACTCGGCGTTGACCGCCGCCGTTGACCGCCTGCTGACCCGTCGCTTGTGGCGGCGCGTCAGACCATATTTTTGGGTCCTGTTTTCAGTTTATGCATCTACTCATCCATACGATCGTTTTGATATATTATAAGGTTATTTTGGAGAAAGTTGATGCATGCTAGGGTTTCAGTTTTATGCATTATCTTCGGTTTGCAATCCGCGAAGATCTGACCATTGGATCTTCGAATAATTTTGATAGGATGATCCCAAGGGAAATCTGTGAGAATCTGACCGTTGGATTGTCGTTTAAGTGTGTTATGAATCAATTGCTAAGTTAGGATCGTATTTTGATTAGGTGACTGACGGTTTTGGTTGGGCGGACGGTTATAATTGTGATTTTGGGCTGTATTGAAGACGCAGCTGGATTGAGGTGAGTAAATCTCACGTGGTTATTACTTGGAATTACATGTTTAATTGTTAAATCATTTTCGAAACAAATTATTTGTTTTAAAATATATGAACTTGATCGACAACGGTTCATGGGTAAGTTAAAACAATGTTTTGATATAAAATGATTTTCTAGAGGAATAATTTATAAAGTCATTCCTGCGTGAATAGTCATGTATATATATATATATATATATTTACGTGGAATATATATATTTGACGGTTTGACGTTGGTGAAGTTGTGTTTGAGAGTGTGATTAAATATATTGTAGTACCAAAGTGGTGATCAAAGTGGCGATAGTTTATACAGTAGTACCAAAGTGGTGACCAAAGTAGCGATAATTGATGTGATGATTGTTATGAAGAGGATAGGAATTAATGTTGAGTGATTGAGGTTTGGGATTGTTGATGGGTGATCATTGACTTTAGTGTGGATTGTTTGACTTCTTCATTGATTTTCCTTTTCCTTCTAATTGTTGATTTTTAAGTAATCTCCTGAACTAAGTTATATGCAGGGATTACTGCCTTTTGAATTGTTTGTTTTAATGTAATCTCCTGAACTAAGTTATATACAGGGATTATTGCCTTTTGAATTGTTTGTTTTAATGTAATCTCATGAACTAAGTTATATGCAGGGATTACAGCTTTTTGAATTGTTTGTTTAATGTAAATTCCTGAACTAAACTTTATGCAGGGATTTATATGATTTCTTTTGTTTGTTTTCATGTGATCTCATGAACTAAGTTTCTATGCAGGGATTACTAATTTTGCTTAATTCTTATTGTGGGTTGTGATCTGTAGTGATTGGGGAATGAGTTGTGAGGTTATCGTTTTGACAAATGCTTTATGTTGAGGGGAAGTGAGTGTGATTTGTCGTTGCGATGATATGATATGATATGAACTTGATGTTTGGTTGTGTTTTGTGGAATTAAATATTGTTGCTTTAATTATCTCACGAGTTGAGAAATTATAAGCATGAGTGACGTGAGTCACTTTAATTGAGTTTACTCATACGGGCTGAAAAGCTTACCGGGTTTGTTTTGTTCATTCCTGGTGCACTATTCTATGGTGTAGGGGTTTTTGTGCAGGTTTGGTTATTGAGTGATCATTTTCAAAGCTGAGATGTACGTTCGATGGCGTGGGCGTGGAAGGGCGCTCTTTGTTTTAAGTCTTTCGCTGGGTAGTGAGTTGTGGTGGGTGTGTTTACTTATTGAATTGTCATTCAGTTTAATTTGTAAACTATCTGTAATGTAATATGTGACTCTAAAGAACGAGTCGGTATTAACATTGTGAGTTCAGTTTGTTTGTTACTTAGTTTAAATGAAAAAATTTCTATATGTGTTTTCTTGTGTTTGTTCTCGCATTTCGGATTTGAATTTTCTTTATTCAAAATTTGGGGCGTGACATTGTGGGTGGCGTGTGGAGGCGTGTAGGGCAGGATTTTGGCTTCTGTTTTTAGCTAGATAAATTACTTGTGAGTTGTAGAATCTGTAAATGTGATTTTGGTGGAAATTGGAGAAATTTGTTATCGATTGTGAATTTTTGAAGTTTGGAGATTTGGATGTCGATTTATGGGAATCCGACCTTCGGGTTTCCCTTATTTCAGCTATGGAATACTGTAATTGACAGATTGATATTAGTTGAGAAGTTTGGGTTGAATCCGAGATGTAATGAAGTTGTTGGTTTACGTGGGATTTTTGGGTTTCGTTTTAGAATCGTATATATTTATTTGTTGAATTGTTGTTTATGGAATATAATTTTGTACAGCACGAGGTACCGACCCATCATTCGACGAGAATCCATACGCTTGGCTACGTTAGCTATATACTGTTAGTGGACCTTTGATTTAAATGATGCATGCAAATATTTTCGAATTATAGATTTATTCATTTATTGTTTCAATTATCAAACATATATTTTGATCTCGGATTATAAATTGATTTCAGAAATGAATTGGTTTCAGATTATAATTTGGTTTATTGATTGGATTTCCATCATGATTGTTAGGTCCATAATTACCTAGTAATTATTCCCCTAATCTTGCACTTTTGCTTAACCTTTGTGTTTATTTATGTTTATTTATTATGTTTTCCTTATCATGCTAGGAAACAATGGAGAAGCATGGAAATGCACTAAAAAGTCAACCTTAGCATGTTTTCCTACTCCGGGTAGGAGAAAGCAAGCTAGACAAGGAATGAGGGGCAGCAGCATGACCAAACGAACTCCAAATGAGTTGAAACTTTTCAAATCCATTATAGACATCCTAAGGATAATTTCTTATGAATAGTTCAAGAGCTAGTTCTGAGTGGAAGACCGTCAAAAGATCCATCCAAGTTTCTGACTAAAAGATGAAAACTACACAACCGGAGCTGTATTGATTCCGGCAACATTTATGGCCACACCACGGTGAATTAAACTCTGAAATTTCACCCGAATAATCTACACTCATGGAGGAACATTTTTTTATGAAGAAACCGAAGGCCAATTCCGAAGTCTCCATGGAGATTCAATTAAAGGAAGAAAGGAGAAGAAAGTGCACAAAAGGACAAAAAAAAGGGGTCAATGGAGGTCAATGCCGAATTTCCAACCATTTCTAGCCAAGGACATGTGTGGAGGGCATGGAACAGCTGTTGACTAGGGTTAGAGAGTTTATGTGGGAAGACTTTAGGTGTAGGTTATTTTGAAATCCAAAATTTGAAGGATGACAAGTGGTCCTCCTCTTACATCTTACACCTATGTCTCCCAATGACCCTTCTATCCTTAGGCTACAGTGAACTTCAAGGCTCAAAATCGAGCTCCTCCGGCCGAATCACTGTAAAACACCACCACAAATGTGACAAGGAGGAAGAGGCGAGCTTGCCGGTGCCAGGATTCAGTCTTGGGTCGGCTGGAGAAGGAAGAAATCGGAGGAGGAAGAATCAGACCGAAGGGGAGAAAAGGATCGGGGAAGAAGAGAGAGAAAACTGGGTAGGTTTCCAAAAATGGCAACTTACCACAGTAACTTTCTATATTTATAGAAAGTACTGTGAACAGTAAATTTTACATCTTCGCCCATAACTTTCACGTACGAACTCCGATTTAAGTGTACCACATCTCCAGAGACTCTGTTTAATGTCCTATACAACTTTCATGCAGAACATTTTCTCTAATTTTGACCCTAACAAAAAGTCAACTTTTAGGGCCACTAAAAGTATCGAAACAAAGTAAAAAGTGAAAGTAATTGTCGTTTACCGTCCAAATGACTAGTAAATTGGTAAATTGAGGTACGGGACTTAAGAGTTGTATTCCTTATTGTAGGTTATTGATTGAACCTACTTGTATCATGAATTCTCTTCCACTTTAGATCACTCTGTATTCCTTATTGTGGGACAATTGTTTGGGAATTACATTTGTGTATTTGGAACATATTGTTTTTCGGATCGCAGTTGCTTGCGGAGTTGTTGTAATTTTGGGAGCAAGGTGACTCCAGGAGATTAAGGATGATTTATTAGAAGTGTAAATGTGTTTCTATAGGTTTTGGGTAGTCCATCTTTAGGGGTAGCTCTGCCAAATTTTAAGTAGAGTTATTCCTAAGATGGGCCCTACAAGGCCACCTCAGATTTCAGGGTGAACTCACAAGTTTGTAGGTTTAAGTAACCAACTCCTGCATTGCTAAAACACCAACACAACCCCCTTTATCATCTCTGCAAATTGCACCCATACCAAAAGCACCTTGGCTAGTATTTAGTGCCCCATCAAAATTCAATTTAATCACACCCTACCTTGGACACCACCACCTAGGATGCTATTGACTAGAATTAGCAAAAGACTTTCCAGTTCCTCTCTTCGAACAGTCCTCCTAATCAACGCACACCTTGGATTAACCTCCCACCAACAAACAACCTTATCAATCCCACTCTCTACTCCTAGCTAGCCCTATCTTTCCATGTACCCTACTGTTTTGTTCATGCCATACTTCCTAGGCCATAACCCCAAAACATTCCAACTCCTCCTTAACTACCGTCGCAACATGTAGATATAAAATAAAAGTCCTCTTTTTCCAAATAGTACATACCTCATCCAATCTCTACATGTTCCAACACAAAATGATCATTTCCTATGATAGACCCTAACCTCAGACCCCATCACTATTTTTTTTTAAACATCTTATTAAGAAACAGTGACAACTTACTTGGAGGGCTAGATGAGTTCGCTTGACTGTCGACTATCTCCAACTAGGAAACCCCTTCATTTCCTCACTCCCTTCTACGTTTCTTCAACTTGTATGCCCTTAGGTTCTAGTTGCTAGACCACATCTCCAATTAATTACTACACACAGCTTTCCCAAAATTCAATTTCTTGGGAAACACCACCCCACCCTCCCCCGAGGCCAGGCCCACCTAGGCTTATTCCTTCGGCCCCTCTACCAAACTATCAGTTAGGCCACATACACCCAAACACCTCCTTCCATTTTGAATTTTTTTGAAACCCACTGATGGCTCTGGATTTGAATAAGCAAGAATCCCTTAATTCTCATCTTACCTCTATACCTTCTTCTAACATCAATGCATTATCAATGCTATCCAAAATCCTCATGCCATCCTTACTAATGCCATCACTTTTCATTCCTTTACATCCAACCGGCACCATAATTTTCTCAGTTGCAATCCTTGCCAGCCTTCTACCGTTGCTTTCTAAGTCCACCATAGTGGCATCTAGTTTACACCTTTAAATGGTCTTGGAGTCCCAAAAGTTGTCACCTAGTTTACTCCATCGGTAAAGCCGTATCCTCCCAATCACATACCAATCCAGACTATCGATGTTCCGGTGTAGAACATAACCACCCCTTAACAGGTGACTCTTTTCATAAACTTAAATACTGTCCCCAAAGCTTCCCATCCATTCTAACATTAAGACAATCACCAATAATTTTCTTCCAGCTCCTGTACTTAACTTCCAAATCTTTGTTTTCCTTCTTCTCTATGTAGCAGAAACTATTATGAGAAAAAAAAAAAAAAACACACAAAAGAAGCAGAAGAACAGTAATCTTTCATACTCTATGTCAAATTGTCTTACTATCCATATTTACTCTTACCTTCACCTATTTTGGCAGAGAAGAAGCAAGCTTTAGTCTTACCCTGACTCAGACGCAGCCTCCAAGAAAATCCACATTCATTCCTTCATCTATTTGGACATAGCTCCCCAAGCTCGAGGCAATCTTCTTTCTCATCTCCTTACTTTGAAAAAGAGGTGGGAGTCCCCTCAGTTGGACCCAGATTTCATGATTATCTAAACAAACTTCACACGTACCATCCATCTCTATAGGAACTATCAACACATTGTCAAATGACCAAGGGCAGCCTTGCATCACCTTCCATCTATCATGTTTTAATTTAAAGCCAACCAAGAAATGATTAGTGGTTTGTATGCTAGAGCTTCTTCATCTTCTTGAAAATGCCTATTTATTCAACGACTTGGTCGTGAGGACCTTTCCAACAGCAAGGACAACACACAATCCAGATCGGGATTCGACTTAATCCTCTCAATCTCGATTTCTTTTGCCACCAAGGACAACATACGCCACACAGAACGACCAACCATATCTTATAACTTACATAACTACACACCCAATAATTGACCCTTTTCTGGGCTAACTATCAAAATACATGGTAGAAACTTATCGGAAACACCATAAATCTAGTCACTCTAAACTCCTCTCACGAAAAGAGAGAAGGGACTTTTATTTTTGTTAATTCAAAATATTCCTTTTAAGTTATTATATATAATTTATAAATACATTTAAACTATTTTTTCTCTCCATTCAGTAAATAATATAAATACAAAATTAATTAAAGTAAAGAGAACTGATGTTTTAAAAATGGCTAGCCAAAATGACTTTTGACCTACTTTAGCTAAAATTTGACTGAAAAATTGGTAGCATTGTTAACTATGCAAGGAGTTATTGTATAATTTGTATCTAATTTGTGATGTTGACTAAATTTTGAGAACCAATTCATAATTTGCAAGGCAAATTTTGAAGATGATTTTGCAGTAACATTTGTCATTCTATTACTTCAAAAGGCCGATTAAAACATAAGAAGTTTGGCAAGCAAATCTCAACTCATAGAAGTTTCTCTTTCAAGAAACCATTGCTTGAGGATGAAGTAAGGAAGGACAGTAACTTGGAAATGAATGGAGTAGCACCCATTGATACGCTCAAAGCAAGCACTCACTTAAATCCCTCTTGTGTAGTTATAGTATCGTTCAGAAGTAGAGATCATTCAAAGAGAGGTATTGAGAGGGACACTTCAATTTCACATTGGTACCTACAAAACATAAAGAAATAAAAACATTAGCAACTAAATGCAAAACGAAAACAAATAGGGAACTAAACTAACTATGATGTCTAAACTATAAAAACCAAATCAAATATAGATATGGGATGAAATGATGAAGGAAAAGTAAAGAAAACAAACAAGGGAAAACAATTGGGGGTTTTGAGTTTTAAAAATGAAAACAACTAAGTAAAAGCTTTTGAATATTTAAAGATGAGATGACCACGTTAGGGCACTATCAATCCACCATCAATTATATGCAACACTAATGAAAAAGATATTAGAAACACTCAACTGACATGTGATTTACAACAAACAACAACAACCATGAAATGTTTTGAAATTGTCCTATTACTTTCCTCAAGTTATTTAAAGCCGTGAAATGCTCATTTCGTTAAAAGCATTCCTAAGTAGGCTCACTAGCATCGAAACACAACTGCTAATAAGTTATGCAAGAATCATTAAGCACAAACAAAGTTTGTTCGTTAAGTTATGCAAGAATCATTAAGCACTAATTTCAAATTTTTGATGATTGGTTAAAGCTATTTACTCACTACAAAAAAAAACTGTCATTGCATACATTCATACATGTGTATTTGATTTGATAGCTTTCAGTTGCTTCAATATAATTATATGATTTAAGTTTTCATTTCTGTTTAGCCACACATTTCTTTAGTAACAAGGCGTGCTTTTTGGCAAATCACACTAGGGTTTCTTTCTTTGCCATTATTGTTAAACTATGCAATGTCTTGGGAGACTAGAATAGTCATATCAACAACCATTCCAGACACTAATTTCTGATAAGGTGTACATAGAAAATTATTCAATTGCAACCAAGTGAAAAAATTAGAGCAATGTATGAATGTGTATAGAACAAGTGTTCCAAACTTCCAACCAAAACGCCTTAGCTATTCTACTCTTGATAGACTAGAACATCCATATCAACAACCATTCTAGACCCTAAATTCTGATAAACTGTTATATATAGAAAATTGGTCAACTTTGTTCCCAAAATCATGAAAAGTTGTTCACCATACACATGTGACTTTTAAACTTGCTATGATTGTAGGTTTTTGTTTGCCTAGGATGGTATTAAGTTTTTGGAATAAATTATGCTTACTATCTTGTACTTTTAAGGATTCATCAGTTTAGTCCCTACACTTCTAATTTAATAAGAAAAGTGATCGGAGTAATATTTTCTATGTTTTTAGTATCATTTTTCCTACATTTTACTTAGTTATCCCTTTAACAATGTCATTTCTAACTTACTTTGCAGTATTTAGGTAGAAATGAACTTCAAATGCAGGAAATGAGCTAAAAAGATGCAGAAATGAGGAAATGGAGTTTTCCTGGTCCAATTAGGAATCCCAGTCAACGCAGGAATCCTGATGAGACTAGGAAACCTGATGGCATTAGGAGACCACATGGCTTGAAGATATTTTGGGAGATTAAATATGATTTTTTCAAGGAAAATTAAGGAGATTACGTGGAGAATATCAAGGGAGAATTTTAAGGAAGAAAAGATTCAAAACAAGTCCAGATTCGTTCCTTAATTCCCTTAAGATATGCTGGCTGAAATTAGAGAATTAAGTCTGAATTTTAATGTGAAAATCAAGAGAAAATCAAGGAGAGAATGTTAAGGATAAAGCCATGGAGAGATTTAAGGGAGAAAAGGTCCAAAATGCATCCAGATACATTGTCTAGGTTCATGCCTAGATATTTGGCCGAAAATTGTGAATAAAATCAGATTAAATCATGGGGAAATCAGCAACAAAATATTAGGGATTGATTTTGGAGCTTTTTAATTGGTTGGATGACATAGCAGAGCTGACGTGGCGTTATCTGATTGGCTAATGCTGTGTGGATCATTCTTGAAGACTTTGAGACTAAGTCGCCATCCTCCTATAAATAGGAGCATCAACAACGACCACTAGACACATTCTCTCATTAAAAATATCATCAAACCCTGAATCAAATACGCAATCCTCCCCTTTTCTCTCTCAAAATTTCATCATCCTCTCTTCAAGTCAAGAAGCCGTGATCAAGCTCCATCAACATCTCCTTGCCGTGGTCCTCATCTTGCCTCCACCACCTTTGAAGCTTTCTTGCGTTCTGAGATCTTCAAAAGTGTAACCATGTCCTTTTCTAGTTTAATTTCGGTTTTCTTTTCTTGTAATTCAAAACAGATTTTTGTTTTGTTATTTTGGATGTTTTGAATTCTTGTTAGATTAAAGTTTGGATGTTAAAGATTGATTTCCAATAACCATGAAGCATGTTTTGTTTTAGGTTTTTCAAATTATAATTTTCAGTTTCATATATGTCATGATTGTTTGTTGATTTTGTGCTTCAATCCCACCTTTTATGTGATTATGTTCTTTGGTGCGCAACTTAGAATTATAAGCATGTAATTGCATTCAATTTAAGATTTGCTAGCGTTCTAGATCTTAATTGCTAAGTGGAAAACCTATAATTCCTTAGGTAAATCAACAATGAGCTTTGCATGATAAGATTAGCGTTCTAACTTGTCGTTTTTGCTTAAATCAATCAAACTTCCACATGTTCTTAATGCGTTAATTGTGTTTTGTTGGGGAATTGATCACTTACTAGCTTTGCAAGATTAATAGGGTTAATTATGGTGCGTTCATCTAGTTAATCCAATTAAGGGAAGTAATAAGAACTTATGCATGCGTTCATGGTTTGTTCTTGATTGATTTCTTTCTATGATATGTTTGATTAGAAATTATGTTTGATAATCTGCTTAATGTGTTAATGGTTGTTAATTATATCTCTACTTCCTCCATTCATCTACTTCTACTTTGATTCAGATTTGTTTGATGACTTGTATAATATTTAGTAGTTAGATTTAGACACAAACTTTCGAAATCCCCTCTTAATTCTTTGTAATTTTTGTAGATATTGTATTTCTATAATTAATATTCTTTTCTTGACGTATAAATGACAGGAGCACCCTCAATCCCCGGATAGAAAGATCCCTACTTGCTATATACTAACAACTGTCAACAGGGTTAATTTTGAGAACTCATTTCGAGCTCATCAATTTTTGGCGCCGTTGCCAGGGATTGAAAAGTCTTTTTGCATTTGTTGCGTCAATATTGTATATATGTATATGTGAAATCGTAAAAAAAGATTTTGTGTTTTTCGTTTGTGATAATTTTTGGTTGGGATAAGAGTTTTATTATAAGTTTGAAATTAATTTTGGAAATAGGTGAAGTCTCTTTTGTTAATATTCGCCTAAACCCTTTAAGGGCACCTAGTTCAGGTCCCTTAAGGTTGAGGGCGGCCTTTATTAACACTTGTTGAACTGTCTTCACATTTTTGACTTTTCTTATCTTAGTAAGTATAGCCTATGTGAGGTGGTGTCTAGAAAGAGGACAACGTCCATAACAGGTTTTGAATTCAGAAGTGCATACAATTGGGCCTAAACCACTATGTGGGAGTAGCTCAAGCCAAAATGAATTCTGCCTCTTGTGTTCGTCCTCCCCCACCTGGCCATTTCAGTAAGGTTGCCCAAAAGATTTGAAGGGAAGTTTGTGTCTAGGCGACTACACTTGGGCTGCACGTTCCAATCTTGATTTTGGATTTATAATTGAATTTTTATTCTTGCTAAACATTGGAAGAAACAGAAAAATACACATGTAAAATTGTAAAGTTTTATACCCCACAAAATACTTGTAATTTTGTGTGATACATATAGTTAATACTATACTTGTATTTTCTATTAATTTTACTTTACTAACTTATTCTTTGAATTCCATGAAAATCAAATGGGTGAAGGAACCCAGTTTATTAAGGACCTAACGTTGAACATTCCATGGATGATGCTGGAGTGTTGAGGAAGCTCCAATGGAATGAGTTGGAAGAGTTGAGGAATTATGCTTATGAGAGTTCACGGATCTACAAGGAGAAAACTAAGGCTTATCATGAAAAGATGCTTCGTGGCAAGACCTTTGTTGTGGGACAAAAAGTCCTATTGTTTCACTCTCGACTTAAACTCTTTCCTAGTAAACTTAAATCTCGTTGGATTGGACCTTTTATTGTTACTCACGTTTTTCCTCATGGTGCCATACAGATTAGAAGTGAGACAACTGGCAACGAGTTAATGGTGAATGGCCATCGTTTGAAGCCATATTATGAGGCGTTTAGGGAGACAACTGTGGAGGAAGAGGACCTCCACATTGCGCCACCTCCTATGGATTAAGAAGAAACCTCCGTCTGGCTGAAAGACGTTAAACTCAAGCGCTGCTTGAGAGGCAACCCAATTCAGAAAAGTAGCTGTGGAGGAGATCATCAAAGCAGATTTGCTCTCTTTAACTCTATCTCCTCTATTTCGATTTTTCTGCTTGTATCTTTGTTCTTTGCGTTTTTGGTTTTTGATTTTAGGATTTCTTGTGTTAATCATTCCATTCACATGATAATTGTTTCATTGCATGATTTAACTTGCTTGACATTGAGGACAATGTATGATTTAAGTGTGAGGGGAGGGATTAATGCTCGTAGTTAGTTTTGTGGTCATAAAAACAAAAATAAAAAAATCAGAAAAATCAGAAAAATAAAAAAATTTCTTTAACTTTGTTTTAGGGTTTTCGTTTTAGGTTTTGTTTTTTTGTGTCTTGTGTGTTTGTTTGTGAGTCAATTTGAATTTTGGGTTAATATCTTCTTCATCGTAGGCGTATACAATGGGATGTGATGTCTAAGGTCTAGTTTGGATATGCGAAGTGCTGACAAAGGGTCTCGTCCCCTGTCAATCAAGTGAGCTGAGCTCCGCCAAAATCATTCCTCTCTTCACCTGGTCATATGTCAAAGGAATTACCAAAAGGAGAAGAGAAAATACCCTAAGTCCAAAACGTTTTTGTCTTGCTTTTTGCGTCATTATTGTTTTTGTTTTTGGTTTTTGAGTCTTAGGTTGCCCTTTCAACTGTCTAGGATGATTTTATATCTCTGAAATTAAGGCTAAAAGATGATCACAAGATTGAGATAATATTTGATGATATTCTTTGATTAATTATGACTTATGAAAAGCATATGAATGTGTAGTAGATATGGTGCAATGTTAACTTTGGTACAGATTTATGAACATGTTGAAGATGAGTATGATTCAAAATAACCCTTGTGAGCTTTTGTGCTTATGTGCTTTTTTGTTGATGAGTGATAAATAAAATATATTCTTGAATCTCTTGGCGATGCTTAGTTGATCTCATTATCTTTCATTTGATGGATTACATGCCATAGTCTTTAATGGACTAGAGAATGCAAGAATTCACTTTTGTGCTTGTCGAAACTTTTATCAATACATACCCCTGATTCTGGAAAGGATAAAGGCAACTTAGGATTCTTACCACCATAGCCAAATAAGCTTGTGTCCCCAATTGTGCCCGTCGTGGGACCCCTTTGAGCCTACATTGAGTCTTTTCATTCATCACCCTAAATATCCTTAACCCTTAACCTTAGTATAGTTACATCCTTACCCTTTGTTCTAAAGACTTAGTGGAGCTAATTTTGAGACTTTGCAAAGGAAGAAGGCGTCAAGATTAAAGATTTAGAAGAGGTGAAAGCTCAAGTGTGGGGGTAGACTTGTCCATGAAAGAAAAAATATGTGAAAGCCGTGAAAAAGAAAAAGAAAATGAAAAAAAAATTGTGTACGGTTAGAAAAAGAAAAATATGTCTATGGATTTTAGTCCCCCATACTTGGTGAGTTTGGAGATTGTTTTGAGGTGAAGGCCCATTCAAGAAAAATTTGGTCTTTGTCCTATTTCACAAGTGTTTGAAGGAAGGTTAGAATGAAGCAAGGGCCTAACACAATGACATTCGGCCCTCAATAAAGACACACAAGAAGTTCAATGTTGCAAGATGCTTTGGTGAGTACATGAAGACGTCTCAATGTTTCAATGAAGACTCTACTTTGTTTTTAGGATACCTTAGTGATTTCCTTATCCCTTTCTTTCTTTTTAACCCTAAACCTTGGCCCCATTACAACCCTTATATAAGACCTCTTTGATCCTTAAGATGGGGTAGCCTTTGATCTGTGGAGATGAGTTATGACTGTTGAACTTATGGCTTAGGTTCATTTGTGCATGTGATTGGTATCCTTCATGAGATCTTTTGAAAAAAAAGATGATATATGTGCTTTGCTTTCTTATATGTGAGCTATTTGTTGAAAAAAAATGTCATCTCTCACATATACTTGAGTGAATAAGAAGCTTTTAAGCATGACCCTTGATTTCTGAGAGAAGAAAGAGTGCTATATCCTTGAGAGGTGAATCATTACTTGTTTGATGCATGTTGAGCTCCAACCATCACCATTGTTACTCCCAAGTCTTACATGCTTATATGTGGATTATGTTTTGTAATTAATTTTCGAATATCTTGACGATGTGATTCTTGGTTAAGTGTTTTTCTTGGTGCCTTGAAAGTATGAGATTGCTGAGACAAAATGTTGAAGGGCATTAGAGTCATTTGTGTATGTAATGTTAGAGTCTTGTATTTTTGTTATTTTCGTTGGTTTTAGGTTTTCTACACTTAGTTGTTTTCATATGTCTTGACACTACACCAAAACTGGTCTTTTATGGCCCACCATGTGCACCGTAAAAGCCTATTTATGGCTTACAAAAACACGCTGTAAAAGCTCACGCTGTAAAAGACCACATGTCTTTTACGGCGCGCAAAAATGCCTCATAAAAGAACAATTAACACACCGTAAAAGTAGTTCCACAAATATGACTGAGGTCATTTATGGCCCACATTGCACGCCGTAAAAGACCTCCTATTTAAGGCATACCCCTGCACGCCGTAAAAGAGTGACTGAATTCCTATTTAAGGCGCACTTTGAGCGCCGTAAATGAGGTCTTTTCAAACAAAAAAAAATTATATTGCTCAAATGTCATATTCATATTACCCTCATATCAGATATACTAGAAAGTGTACCTGCGCTTTGCTGCAGGAATATAGTTGTTCAAGAAACGATAGAAGAAAAATCAAACAAAATCAGAAACACATGAAGAAGTTTGCCAAAAAATTCAACCAAACTTCAGTTGGAAATGCTGCTCTGTATACAAATAACAGAAGTGTTTAGTAATCTCTTAAGGAATTAGGTGTCTTGTTGGTCCTGTGGCTTGGGCCAGAAGGTGGGATTTTAGGATGCTTTTGACATGAGCATGATCCTGAGAAGCTGCTTCCACCTTGATGGTGCTACAAATCTAACAGCAGCAGTCTCTTGTTCACAGTTGGTGCATTCTTCTGTAAAGCATATAGGCTTAGTGTTCTGTGATCATTTGGAGCCACCAGGCAAGTTCTAGTTGTTGATGTAATGGCTGCCAAAACTGAGACAAATCAAAACTTTGATGGTATATAGTGAGGACGGTAGGACACCATAAATCGAAGTTGTATGTGTACAATAGCATGCATTATGAACATGTGGTTATACTGAAATAAAGCATCACATATATTTGGGAGGGATCAAACCACAAATGAAATTTCATCTCTTTTCCAATAATTTTTTTTTTACCTCGACTTCCTCTGATGTAAACACTGGCCTGTATAAGTAGAGTTTTCCCAAATGTAATCTTCAGAAACTTGATGAACACTGGTTGGAAGCTGCAAAAAATTCAAACAGTTCATGATGAACACAATTATTTGATGCTTATAATCATATGAAATGTTATAGAACAGAGGTATTGGAATTGAGGAAAAAGGAAGATATACACACCCAGTAAAGCAGAACAAAAATGAGGGTTTTTTTTCACTACTTTATGTTTCAAGTAAAACATACCAATTACTTGTGCTGCTTAAACTTTAACATTGCAATGATCAGCATAGGCTTTGTACCTCTCAAGTTAAATAACCAAAATAAGATTCTCATTGAATACTATTTGAAATCAGAACTACAGCTTTCTTAGTTTCTGCTACTTAATATTTAACAATAAACTTAAGCATTAGCAAATGAACCCAAAAGTACCATGACTTATCTTACTGATAAAAGAAAACTGCATACACACCTCTCTCCAAATTCTACCCAAATTTTCACAACGGTAAGAAAAAAGTCAGCAAGTACCTTGCTTGTCAGCTCGGCATAGTAAACAGCCCCAAAACCACCTTATCGAATCTCATCGAAGTCAGCTAACAAAAACTCAAAATTTGAAAGGAGTTGAGGAAAGGTGGATTATTAACCTGAAGAAAATCAGAGAGGAAGACAGAAAATAAGAAAAGAGAAACCAAACCCCAAGACATATGTCTGATGGATTATCAACCTGCAGAAAATCGTGCAGATTAAGGTCACTATAGAGAGATTTCCCTCTTACATTCCAAGTTGCTACAAAAACTCTGAAGAAAGCTGCACAGTTCAGTCTGTTTCCATCCATCTTTTGCCATATTTGCTGAACTCCAATTTGCTTGAAGTTTTAGTATGTTGTACCTTAGCATGGCAACTTAGGATCTGGAAAGTTTCAAGTTCATTGCTCTTAAATTGAATATTTACTAATTTTCTGAACTTGAGCTGCTCCTAGTCTTGGCATTACACACTCTGTGCCAAAAAAACAGTTAGATAAGAAATTTAAAAATCTAGGTACCAACAAATGACAAATTGTTACAAATAAAAAGTACCTTCTTGTCAATATTTGTAAAGTATATATTTTCTTGCACACATCTCAGGTTCATCTTCAGTCTAAACCAAAGTACAAAGAAGAACCACGTTATTAATAAAAAAAACTATTGATTTTGTACAAGAATATAGACAAATTGCACAAGAATATAGCAGAAAATGATATAAATCAAACGCACACAAACCCCCAAATTAGATCATAGGTTCAAAATCTCAATTACCTCCAACACATTGTACACCACATACAATTTGATTGTTCCTTGACCACGAATCATGTAATATATTAAGCTGATATCTGAAACAACCCAATGAATAGATAAAAAGACTAGTTAGTACATTCTAATAATTCCGGAAAACTGGCTTTAGTTAGATACTACATGAATATTTAAGACTATTATTTTGGAAAAAGCATGTATTAAGTTCTTCCTAACCTGTTTGATGCAAAAGAATGACACCACATGCCATTATTATAAAACACCCAAAATCAGACAGCTCTGCTGCAGATGGCCTCTTAACTGCCTGCCACAAGTATGGTTAGGGTTTGTTGTAAATTTCACAATTGTTGTCATTTAACCACGAAACAGGCGCAACAGCACAGTGACAATTGAATTCATAGCAGTGGTTCAAGCTCGAAAGCACCCAATTTTGATTGAAAGACTAAATGAATCGAAGCAACAAAAACTAACCTTGTATGCACAAGCCTCCACAGGGTAATCAAAATTCTTGTTGGCATGATAGTCAACAGCAAGAGAAACGAATCAAAACACACGAAAAAGCCAACATCTATCAGCAGCAACAAAATTTTGGTCATTGGTCACACTCTGAAATCAAAGTTTCATACACACATTTTTTCCTAATGGGGTCATAGCTGCTGAGATCACCCTATTTTTTCATAATGAAACATATAGTTATCAAAGGAAAACATTATAATAGTTGGAAACTGAATTAGAAGCAAACTTGGAGAAAGAGGAACAACCATACATACATTGTTAAAGAATAAAGGGCTAAATATTGGTTACTACCCTGTGGTTTAGGTCCAAAATTAATTCAGTCCCTGGACTTCTAATTTCATCAGAAACACCCCTGCACTTTCAATTTTGATCTAATAGGTCCAATTCGTTAATATTCTATTATGGGTTCAAGTTATAGTTGAATTATTGTTGAAAAACTTTTTATTTTTAATAGTAGGACTCACTCCTAAATTGACTATGCAGGCCACCTCAACACCACATCATAAAACATAGGCCATATATGAGCCACATTAATAAGTTAAATAACTCAATTGTCGAAAAACTAACAAATTGGACCTATTAGATCAAAATTGAAAGTGCATGGGTGTTTTTGATGAAATTAGAAGTTCAGGGACTGAATTGATTTTAGACCCAAACTACAGGGTAATAATCTGTATTTAGCCCAAGAATAAATATTATAGATGATCACCGAAACCAAAAACTACTCTGCATTTCTGCAACATACCTGTAAATTTCGCAAAAATTGCCCAGCAAACTTTTATTTCTATCAACTAAAGTTGGGGTCCTGTTCCTTCGGCAATACTAAGCTAAGGAAAAAATAGGACACGGGTTCATAAACATCCATTTATTTCCTGTAGAAATACTTTATCATCTACTTCATCCAACAAAAGGGCACTGATCTATCTATTTGATGTGGAAAGAATATTTTAAGCATGGTTAAAATACAACCCCTTAAGAACATACATACAACTAGATGTAAATGGCATAAACAGAATCTTAGGCTTTGAAATAAAACGAGCTTCTACAAAAGCCTATGAATATTACCTCATCATTCATCACCCAGCCACCTGCAACGATTTCTAGCTGACCATACTTTACCAGATTGGTGAACAATTCTCTTTTGTCATCAGAGGATCGAGTCTCTCCACCACCTTTCCAGATAAGACATCTCTTCCCATATAAACTGGGCTGAATATCCTACACATTCAAATAATCAAACCCACTCTACTCAATCTCATACAAAGGCAGCAAGATTCAAAACAAAAAACCTCAGCAAATGAAAAACCAAAAACAAGAACCACACATCTCTTAACACAAACACAAAATTGCTCTAAGCCTCTAACATGCTATCCATTCATTCCTTCAAGACTCCATTCTCAAATTCGAAAGTTCAAGAATCGACGAAACCAATCACATTTCAAATACATTATATCACAAAGCTTATTAGTCTTGAACAGCAAACAGTTGAAGCAATTAGTCCATTTCAAAGCTCACAGAGTCCATTAATCATCAAATCAAAACCTAACAAATCGAATATCAAAATTCACCAAAATTGAAGCTTAGCTAAGCTCAGCTCACCTTGGAAAGTGTGTCAACAATGGTGTCAGAGTATATGCCTGGACTGCCTCTCATATTCCTCGTCCACCTCGAATCGTTATGCGAGTGCGGCACCAAAATTGCCTTCAACTTCTCAGACTGTCGCCTTTGTAATTGACTCTCCAGCTTTGCTTCCACCGTTCCACGGCCCACTGTCGATGTCGAAGAACTCGATCTTGTCATAAAGCTCCTTGGTGGTGATGCCCACGGCGGAGCCCGAAACGGTATCGTTGTTGGTCTTGCCGGGTGTGATTCGGGGATTTGGGGCTTTGGCCATGTGGGTAAAGATGAAGTTGAGAGAGATGGGTAGCTGTGAGTGGTCGGCGTCTGAGAGGAAAATGTGGGAAGTTTAAGTTTTGGCCCAAAAAATGCTCGGGCTACACAATTATGGCTCAACCCATTTACGGTGCTCATCTAAAGCATGCCATAAATAGATCTGTATTATTTCACCTTTACGGCGTTCTATCAACGCATGCCATAAATAGATCAGTCTCATTTACGGCATGCATCAAAAGAACGCCGTAAATAACTCATGTAGTATATTACGGCACACATTTGTTGCACGCCGTAAATAACTATACATAATACTACATTTACGGCACGCATTTTTTGCACGCCGTAAATGACCAATTTTGACGGTGCACATGTATGCACGCCGTAAATTTTGCGTAGTAAAAGACTCTTTTTCTTGTAGTGTGAGTCTTTGTTTGTGTTTGTGTCTAAGTTGTTTTGATTTTGCTAAGGGACTAGCAAAAAGCTAAGTGTGGGGGTGTGATCGGAGTAATATTTTCTATGTTTGTAGTATCATTTTGCCTACATTTTACTTAGTTATCCCTTTAACAATGTCATTTCTAACTTACTTTGTTGTATTTAGGTAGAAATGAACTTCAAACGCAGGAAATGAGCTAAAAAGATGCAGAAATGAGGAACATGTCCAACTAGGAATCCCAGTCAACGCAGGAATCCTGATGAGGCTAGGAAACCTAAAGGCATTAGGAGACCACATGGCTTGAAGATATTTTGGGAGATTAAATCTGATTTTTGCATGGAAAATCAAGGAGATTACGTGGAGAATATCAAGGGAGAATTTTAAGGAAGAAAAGATTCAAAACAAGTCCAGATTCGTTCCTTAATTCCCTCAAGATATGCTGGCTAAAATTGGAGAATTAAGTCTACAATTTTAATGTGAAAATCAAGAGAAAATCAAGGAGAGGATGTTAAGGATAAAGCCATGGAGAGATTTAAGGGAGAAAAGGTCCAAAATGCATCCAGATACATTGTCTAGGTTCATGCCTAGATATTTGGCAGAAAATTGTGAATAAAATCAGATTAAATCATAGGAAAATCAGCAACAAAATATTAGGGATTGATTTTGGAGCTTTTTAATTGGTTGGATGACAAAGCAGAGCTGACGTAGCGTTATCTGATTGGCTAATGCTGTGTTGATCATTCTTGAAGACTTGGAGACTAAGTCGCCATCCTCCTATAAATAGGAGCATCAACAACGACCACTGGACACATTCTCTCATTAAAAATATCATCAAACCCTGTATCAAATACGCAATCCTCCCCTTTTCTCTCTCAAAATTTCATCATCCTCTCTTCAAGTCAAGAAGCCGTGATCAAGCTCCATCAACATCTCCTTGCTGTGGTCCTCATCTTGCCTCCACCATCTTTGAAGCTTTCTTGCGTTCTTGAGATCTTCAAAAGTGTAACCATGTCCTTTTCTAGTTTAATTTCAGTTTTCTTTTCTTGTAATTCAAAACAGATTTTTGTTTTGTTATTTTGGATGTTTCGAATTCTTGTTAGATTAAAGTTTGGATGTTAAAGATTGATTTCCAATAACCATGAAGCATGTTTTGTTTTAGGTTTTCAAATTATAATTTTCAGTTTCATATATGTCATGATTGTTTGTTGATTTTGTGCTTCAATCCCACCTTTTATGTGATTATGTTCTTTGGTGCGCAGCTTAGAATTATAAGCATGTAATTGCATCCAAATTAAGATATGCTAGCGTTCTAGATCTTAATTGCTAAGTGGAAAACCTATAATTCCTTAGGTAAATCAACAATGAGCTTTGCATGATAAAATTAGCGTTCTAACTTGTCGTCTTTGCTTAAATCAATCAAACTTCCACATGTTCTTAATGCGTTAATTGTGTTTTGTTGGGAAATTGATCACTCACTAGCTTTGCAAGATTAATAGGGTTAATTATGGTGCGTTCATCTAGTTAATCCAATTAAGGGAAGTAATAAGAACTTATGCATGCGTTCATGGTTTGTTCTTGATTGATTTCTTTCTATGATATGTTTGACTCGAAATTATGTTTGATAATCTGTTTAATGTGTTAATGGTTGTTAATTATATCTCTACTTCCTCCATTCATCTACTTCTACTTTGATTCAGATTTGTTTGATGACTTGTATAATATTTAGTAGTTAGATTTAGACACAAACTTTCGAAATCCCCTCTTAATTCTTTGTAATTTTTGTAGATATTGTATTTCTATAGTTAATATTCTTTTCTTGACGTATAAATGACAGGAGCACCCTCAATCCCCGGATAGAACGATCCCTACTTGCTATATACTAACAACTGTCAACATGGTTAATTTTGAGAACTCATTTTGAGCTCATCAAAAAGTCCTTGCATTCTCCAATTTCATCAAATCGATCCAATCCATCACTATTCCGTCAATTTTCGCTATTAAAATGCTGACGTGGGACCTTCTCGCAGGGAAAATTCGTCAACTATCCATCACTAGGCAGCCCGCCGACGCATTGGTGTTGTGAATGTTGATGGGTAGTTTGAAAATTTTTCGCGAAAATTGACGGAGTGGTGACGGATTAGATCGATTTGATGAAATTGGAGAGTGCAAGGACTTTTCTGATTAAATTAGAAGTGCAGGGACTGAACTGATAAATCCTTGAAAGTACAGGGTAGTAATCATAATTTAGTCCTAAATTTTTATACTTGCACAATTACATATAACAAACCTACACAACTTTTCAGGTCATATAAACCTCACACAGTTGTCTAAATGCACATTTTGAGTGCCAAATTATATCCATACTCATATTATGTATATGCATTACACATACAACACTCTACTTATTATAATGCTCCAACATTGGTTAATGAATTATCTAACAAATATTGGGAGCTTATTGATAGATTTCAATTACAGGGAAGTGGTGGTATGAAGAAAGGACGTAATTTGGTAACTAGCGGCAATTAACAGCGACTTATGATCATCCAACATTGCAAACGGTAACTGAATAGTCTGCTGCTTATTTTGCTCTCTTTTTTAATTTATTTATTTATTTATTTTTTTAAGGTTATTGGCAATGGAAACTATATTAGTATACTGCTCATTTAAGGTTAGGGGTAGAAGTTTACTTTTTGTTTCTTTGATATCAATACTTTCACTTCTTGGTTTCTCTGTCTTTTGTATACAGCTCAATTTCATATGTAGCCTATTGGCAAGGAGATTATGTATTATGTAATCAATAACAAATGTATAACAACAAAGCTTATGGGATCGATGTATGTATGAACATAAATATTTGTGTTTGCTAATCTGTTATCTTTATCTTACTTAAGAAAATTACAAATGGGTCAAGATTTGTTCCTCTATCAACTATATATATTCTTTCTTTGACAATTTCCCTAACCTTTTCTGCTTTTGATTGATATGAAAAGCAAGAATTATTTTCCTATACTGTGTGGCACCCCGAGGACCGGACTACCACAGCGCCGTCTCCCCAAGGAACTCTACACCTGCGACACTTAGGGAGAGAGTACTTTGGGTCTAGAATTCCTTAAAGTGACAAGGCCTTTAGGTTGAAACACAAGAAGTCTATAGCCCCACGTTTGTAGACTTGCATTAGCGGGCTTGGATCGTAACCACAAGGTTACAAACTAGGCAAGGAATGGAAAGGAATGTGGTGTTGTGTCGAGTTTGAAACCTACCACCATTTTTAGTTTTTAGCCCAAATTACAATACGTTCATTAAATAGAATTCAATGTGAGTCTTCTAAGTCTAGTCCATTATGACTTGAATTCACATGAAGGTTCTAACCCTAAGGTTCCACTTTGGTGGTAAGCAATCAGACACATCATCAACCATACATGTTTTTACAAAAATTTAACGAGATCAAACATGTCAATAAAGAGAAAAATAAACTTTAGATAAAACAATTTGTGGCCTCCAAAAATAATTCTCCATACCCAAGCTTCGACAACAACAACCTGCAAAACAAACTAAAGTAGGGGTTAAGCTCACATCCAGTCATTGCCCATGCCTGCCCCCATATCTAAGTTTGAAAACATAAGTTATATTTTTGACAAAAATGTAGTAAATAAAATCGTTTTGCAATCGTCACCACGTAAATAGAAATCCGCGACAATGGATCTCCTTCTACAACTTCCATTATAACCGTCAATCTAGCCAATCACTTTCCGGAATTTAATCATTATCACAAGGCTAGAGAAAAGGGGGAAAATAATAACAATGATAGCATAGACGCATGACTCACTATAGGTGCCCATCATACATTACCAGGAAGTACCGGTGCCCTACACAACATACGTCAGCCGCAGGCCGTGAACGCTGCCCACCACCTGTGGTTTGGGATATCCAATCCCCAAGGAGGCTCAAACCATCTCCTTACATCCCCATCAATTGCCAACACAACGTTCCAACCACGAAAAACATTTCAAGTGTAAAAACAGATAATTTGCAAAACATGCAAGAGGCCTCATATAAAACGTAGATAGTATATGCAATAAAAGCATAGAGAGAGTTAAAGGCATACCTACCTGGAACTCGAGCTTTCTCTTGCAGTACTTGGCCTCACTGCAACCTTGTAGCAACCACCAATCCTCACAAGATCCTATCAAAATGCCGAGCCTAGATCAAATAAGTGACACATACAACGATAAACAAGGTTAGCAATTCATTCTCAATGCTCTTCGAAGAAAACCCCTCCTCTAACCTTATTTACTAGTTAATAACCAGACTATTTGGGTTCCGAGAAGGAGTTTGTTGTTAGGAAAAAGTGGTAAGAACACTTTTAAAAGACAAGTTTCTAAAAGCTGAAAACATAGCCTAAAAAGAATTGTAGATGGTCAAAATACTAGAGGTAAATTCGTGAGAAAATTTTGAAAGAAGGAGGGTTTAACAACCTGATCAGTAAGATTGAAATGGCTATTGAATTTCAAGTTAAGTCATTGAAAGAGTAAAGGACTTAAAGGCTAAAGTGAAACAATGTGCAGATCTTTTCAGAAATACAAGTTTCTGAAATGTCTAATTTTGTGTCTACTATCTTTCTCTAGAAGAAAATGTTTTCAAATTCCCAGCGGTTTAGCACCAGTTTTGAAATAAATGCAGCTAGGTCAGAATGTACTGAAAACTGAAAAACTGCAAAAAGTTGTTCTTTTGTTCAAAGTTCTTTTGGTACCCAATATGACCACTCAAAGAGAACCCAAGACACTTAAGGGATATGTCTAATGCTTCTAAAGACCAAAAGCTTGAGTCACTTTCTGATACTATATGGCCAGGTGTTGTAGCTCAATCATATGATGTATTGAAACATGATATTTAGACAGCTATAAATAACAAATAGCCCCTTGAACCAAGTACGATTTTAATATTCAAGATATTACCATGACCTAGCGGAATTCCTAGACATTAGAAGGAGTGAGAATCAAAGTCGAAGCAACAAGATACCAAAAACAGTAGTGACATGTTTGCAATTGATACGCTCAAAGCGAGCATATAATTTAACCCTTTAAACATCATTAGTAGTATAAGCAAATAGGGATCGTTCTATTCCGGGGATTGAGGGTACACCTGTCAATGTAGGAGAATTTAAACAATTAAAATAAAAACAAAGTATCATATTCACACATATAAACACTATTCATGAATTTAGGGGGGTTTTAGGTTTTTGGTTTTTCGAAAATTAAAAACAAGAATTAAAACTAAGTATAAACAAAAACACAAATACAAGAATGAAATGTGAGAAACAAAGATCAAAACCAATTTTACAATTGAATTCGAATTAACCCTACATTGTTCTTCCAAGTCATGTGAAAGGAGTTGATCATGTGAAACGTTAGAAAACAAACGATTTCCCATATTTTACTTTCAACGCTAATTAATCTAAGTGAAAGCACATAGATTAATCCTATCAAACATGTAATCAAGCCCTAGAAAGCTAGTCAATCATACATATTCAACGCATGAAACACATAGAAAGGCTATCAACTCAAGTGTACAACTTAGTATGAATAAGTTCATCTAATTGCAATCCTTTTCAATTGAATTCGATTTTTGTCCAAAACCTTTACTACTTTTGATTTAAGTTCATAACACAAAAAGTTGAATCATGTTCTTAAATCTAGCACCATTCATATCAAAACCCTAAGTGTTTCGAACCACATAAGATTAAAATACAAAAGATATCTATAAAGCAAATTCAATCGAACAATCACACATAAGCAACTATGGAATCACAACATAGAATTTGAAATCCTTTATTCAATCATAAAATTTCAGATTACAAACCTTGTTCAAACATAAACGTTAACTAGAACAATCTTTAACAAAATCAAACAAGGAGAATAAAAAATGATTACAAGAAAGAAGGTTGAATTACACCGTGAATGGAGATGTGGATGAATAACTCGAATGATGAACTAATGAAACTTGAAAGCAAGCTTCAAAGTGCACGACTTCAAGGTGGAATGGTGGAGATGCTCACGGCCTAGTCTTTGCTTCTTCCTTCCTTGCTTGAAAATGCCAAAGGTTGAACTAGAGAATGGAGAGAGCTTTCGCGTAGAGAGAATTTTCTGAATTATGAAGTGGTGTCTTGAGATGTCTAGGGTGCTTGTATATATAGGGAACGGCAATGCTTGGCCTCCAAGCCGTGATTTTCTGTTTATTTTCTCAAGGAATTAAATTAATAATTCCACATGCCTTCCACCAATGAGAAATTGCCAAATAAGCCCTAGTGTGTCATCCAACCAATCACAAAACTCCAAGAAGATTCCCTAATATATTCTTGCCGAAATTCCTTGAATATTTTCTGATTTTCTTCTCTTATTTCGGCCAAAATATACTTAGGGTTTCTAGGAATGAATCTAGACGCCATTTGATGCTTTTCTTGATGTCCACACTTTTTCTTTCCATAAACTTCACCCTAGAAAATCTCTTGCGTAATATTTTATTTCTTCTTGATTTTTCACGCCACTTTTCTCTCCTCCCTTTGGTTTTCACGGCAACACATCCCTAGGGTTTACTTCTTGCGTCACAAACCCTAATTTCATGGGCTTTCATGGGCCTTGATCCATTTTGCAGAAAGTCCATAGAGTTCTTGGGCCTCGTTGCTTCATCTTCAAGCCTTTTCTTCCTCCAACGTCTAAACACATTATTTTTCCATTTCTTTTTCATGGTTGCGTTGGAAACTTGCTTGGGAAGCTTTCCTCCATTTTGCAGGATTTCCTGGTTGGAATAGGAAAGCTTATTTCTTCATTTCTGCTCAATTGTGTGGCCCATTTTGTCTCATATTCGCTCGTCTTGACGTTCGCAAGCTCCTCTTTCCATTCGTGCGTTCATTTCCACTTTTTAGCTCGGAGGTCCTGAAAATAGAAACTATACTGAAAATAGAAACTTTCTAAAAATGAAAAATAGAAACTTACTAAAAATGAAAAATAGAAACTTTCCTAAACTGAAAATGGAAACTTGCCAGAAATGAGAAATGGAAACTACAAAAATGGAAACTTTCTACAATAAGGAACTTTCCCAAACAAAGAATGGAAACTTTCCCAAACAGGGATTTTTCCAAGGAAATGGTGCAGAAAATGTAGGGAAATGCAATTAAAACATCGCATTAAAATGCTCCTATCAGCAATCTTCAAGAATTTGTAACAACAACCAAATTAAACGTAGTGTTAAGGAAAACATGATACCCACCAAGGAGGTGAGTTTTTCTGAGGGTTTCAACTGGAAAGAGAGCTGGTGGAATTTGATTTGATTACGTCCAGTTACATGCCAAGAAGTTTACTTGATTTTTGACATGCAAAGTGAAACATAAATTTCTCAATGAGTAGGAAAGTTGTTTAAATGTATTGAGCCTAAATATTGAGGAAAGAGATAGGAAATTGATGTAGAATGATCTTACCAATTATTGAAATCAATCTCAAACAAGATTCGGGGATTCAGATAGAGCAAGAGGAGGAATACAAGCAGAAATTCAGAGCAGATTCGTTTCTAAGCAGCTCGTACTTAGATTGGTGTACAGGTCACAAACTGACTACAATAGGGCTGAAATTTTGAGCTCAGATAGAAAAGACAAAGATGAACAACTTTGATGAAGAAGACATTTTGATCAGATATCCCGAACTAGGCGTTTTGGAGCATGCAAATAGACTGATATGCACAGGAACGAGAGAAAGGGTGAGGAGAAGGATGAATGATAACCTCTGCCTTGGATACTTCGTTCTGAAGGCCTGGAAGGATTTTCTAGGAGATGTTGCCACCATGCATATGTGTAGACATTGTCAGCTAGCACCGGTGGCTCGAAAGGTAATTCGGTGCTTGGAGAGAGCTTGAGCTAAGTACCAGCGTGTGCCGGAAGCCATTTTTTTTTTAAACCCCAGACGAACATCTGATATACTCCCAGAGAGTAAGAGTGGGAGAGGATCAGTGGGTACCGGAGAATGCTAAATCGTTGGGTTCTCACCGAGATCCTATTTTTTTTATTATTTTTTATTATTATTTTTTTTTTATGGTTTACTTAATTGCTGCTGTATCTCTCTAGAGCTATTTGAAGTTACCGGTGGGTCACTGAGAGATGCTTCCAAGTTTGGTACCAGTACCGAGACCAACACCCGAGAGGTGGCTCGCCGGTAGATCATCGCTGCTCGGAAGAGGCACCGGGAGGTTGGGGTGCTGGAAGCATTTAAGTTGGGTGCACGGGTGTACTAAGGAAATTGATCCTTATTGATATTTAAGCAAGGGGTTGTCTCCGGGATAGGTGTGCCCAAAGGGAGATGCACAAGGTATGAAGGCTCTAGAAGAGCAACAAGTTGAGTCATCGAGAACAAGGTGCAGGTCTCGCCGAGAGGTGTTCTGGTCCACCGGGACCCGAGTTGGTTAATAAAGTGTGGGTAGATCATGTGCCCAGAGTGGTGAAGCCTTTGGGTCTCATAAATGAGAACAAGTAACTAGATTGAGGGTGCGGGTACCCGCTGACTCATGAGAGTCCCGGAGAAAAGTAAGGCTTGGGAGTGGGGTTGAGGGTACGGGGATGTGTAAGTACCTGCTGACTCACATACCCGCTAGCTTGTAGTACCCGCTGGCTCTTCGGAAGCCTGGGTGTGGTTGAGGGTGAGGGGTGTCCTGCGTGTACCCTTTGACTCGTGATACCCGTACATGACCCTTGCTCAAGGTCGGGGGTTCATACCCAAATTCCTAGGGGCCCTCTGGTACGCCTGAATTAAGCGCACAAAATTACCCTGCAAAAGACAATTGTTAGTATAGGATAAGCAGGGATCGTTCAGTCCGGGGATTGAGGGTACTTTCACAAATTGCACTAATTGAACAAAACTATCAAAAAATAAAGAAAGAAAAGGGAAATAAAGTTGACACAAAAACTAAATGAAAGGGGGGTTTAGGTTTTGAAAATGCAAGCAATAATTAAGGAAAGAAAATGTTGCAATTTTTAGGGATTCTAAATCAGATGTATGGACGTTGAGAACTTCATAATCCACCTCTAGTTATGATCAGAGAAAGACAATTTAACCTAATCTTCAATTACAAAGGCATGTGAATGAAACCAATCAAGAACTTTAGGATCGCCGCTAAAGCCTTATTTTTCCCAAAATTACTTAGAACCGTGAACGCACTGCATCCTAAGCTTGCTTATATGCAATCAAGGTGTAGAACGCTACCCTATCAAATTAACTCATTAAGCACACATAAACACATTAAACTCTTTGGAAAGATTGATTTTAGAGTACAAAACCAGTGAGGAACGCCATCCTAGCATGTATTCTATTTGTTTGATTTCACCTAACATGTAGGCTTTACTACTTTAGTGTTTTAAGACAGTGAAAGCACTGCACCTTAAAACTAGCTCCTAATTACATGCTCATATTTTAGGTGATCAATCTAAGACATAAACATATAAAAGATTTTATAAAACAAAATCAAACAAAGCGTTCACAAAACCTTGTAATTGAAAAAGAGATTCAAAAGCTAAAAATCCATCACATAATTAGGATTTCATACTAGTTCTCAACAAGAAAATTACTCACTCATAGTTTGGAAATCCAAAAACATATACATATTGAATTCGAAAAGTACAAAAGGAATAAACCGTAGAGGGTAGTAGATATCACGATCTCACTTTGATTATTCTTCAAGAAAGCTTGAGGCGTCTTCAAAGCAGGAGTATGACAAGATGATGGAAGATGATTTGATGGAAGATGGAGGCTACGGCTTCTCCTTGGAGTAGGGATCTCATGAGCTATGATGAGGGGAGAGTATGGAGTCGTGGTTTCTGATTTAGGTCAGTGGATGGTGTGTATATGTGATGGAAGAGATGTGTGAGAGAATGAGAAGAGAGGAAGTGATATCTAAGGAAAATGGAGAGGAAACGGTGAGACAAGGAGATGAAATGGATCAAGGAATGTGTGTGTTGTTTTGTGTCTTGTTTTTGCCTCTATTTATAGGCTTCCAAGCAACACTATTTGGCCTTTAAAAAAATCATAATGGGTTAGGTTTGAGAACTTAAACACTTAATGGATTTGTTAGGTGAGAGCACTTAAATACTTAATGGATTTGTTAGGTGAGAGCACTTTCTGCTCCTTTCAAATTAATTTTTATCTCCACTAAGAACTCAGATTTAGGCTTCGACTTCTTCATATGAAATTATCCACATGAGTGTAGATTACTGTGGTAAAATTTCAGAATTTATTTCCATGTGGTTGGGCCGAAAATGCTGCTGGACCTCTTACAGGTCCAGTTTTCCAGTTTTGCTTCTGCAGAAAATTGGACTGATTGTTTCAAGGTCTTCCACTCAAAACTAGCTATAGCACTCTTCATAAGAAATGATCCTTGGGCTTTCTAGATTGAATCTGGAAAGTTTCAACTCATTTGGAGTTCGGATGGTTAGTCTGCCACCCCTCATTTCTTGTCTAGCTCGCTTTCTCATTGGCTCAATTTCTCCAAGACACGCTTTGTTAGGCCAAAATGCTCATTTTGGGTCCAAACAGCTCATTTCATCATCATCTACTCCAATGTACCTAAAAAAATAGAAATTTAGTTAAAAATCGATTCGTTAAGGAATTAACTAAGCAAAATGTGAGGAATTAACTATTAAAATACCACATTAAAATGCTCCTATCACCCTCATTCTAGCGCCAATGTTTCTGTGTAAGAATACAAAATGGGAACTAAGTATGTGGCAAGGTAGAGATGGTGAGAGAAATGACACAAGCATGTATAGTGGTTCACCTTGCCCTTGAGGCAAGGCTATGTCCACTTAGAGAGTTCACTATGAGTGAGGCCAAGTAGCCTTTGTAATACACAAGTGTGGGGATCATGGATCCCATCCCTTTCCAAGAAGGGGAGGACTTCCTCTTATAGCTAAAGGAAGTCCCATCCTATTCCATATTTCCGATGTGGGACAATAATACACATATTTGCTTCCTTTGAAGCCTCTTGGAGAGCATGGGAGGGTGGCCTCCTGGCAAGATACTGGCCGACCTCTACCACGGCAAGGTACCTCGAGTGCCAGTCTACTGGATGCATGCCATTGGCGGGGCTAGCCATGTCGTGGGGCCCACCTATGAGGTCGTTGCTTATGGTTGGCGATATGTGATATAGGCGGTATGTACAGTCCTGATTTTGAATGGTACCAACTTTAGAGCTTGGAGGAGTCGCTCGAACACTATTTAATGATGCATGAAAATATGGATCTTTGCTTCACTGATGACCAACCTGAACGCTTAACTGAAGAGAGTACTGTATAAGATAAAAGGGAGGCTAGAGCTTGGTATAGGGCTAATAGGATGGCCAAAAATGTCATGAGAAGCACCATGATTGACATAGTGAAAGGTAGTATTGAGGAGCCTGCGTTAGCCACTGATTATATGGAGGCAATAGAGAGGAAATTTAAGGAGAGTGAGAAAGCTGTAGCTGCAAGGCTATCTATGTCTTTTCATGACCTTAAGTACAGTGGAACAGGGGGAGTTAGAGAGCATTTGCTGAAGCTTATAAACTCATGGGAGTGAATGATTATTAGTGGTGCATGTTGCACTACATTCCCTATCTAGTAGTTTTAGTGGACTTAGAACCAGTTACAAGTTGCAAAAGGGAACCTGGACTGTAGATGAATTAATCTCAATCTGTGTTGATGAGAAGGATAGAATGAAGAAGGAGAAACAACCCACAACCTTTGCCAACCTAGTGGAAAAGCCAAAATCAAAATAGAACAAGCTTAAGGCGAAGAAAACTATTGCTAAGCCATCGGGAAACACTGCAGCAGCTAAAGCCAACAAGCCATTTAAGTTCAAGTGCTACTTTTGCAAGGAAGTAGGACATATATATGAAGAAGAACTGCACAGGCTTTAAGGCATGGCTTGTGAAAAAGGGTACGATTAATTCTTTTAATCCTTTAGAAACTTTGAACCTCATTAGATTATGGCAGCCCCTTACATATTACAAATTCCTTGAAGGGATTCGTAAGGAAGAGGAAACCAATAAGTGATGAAGCCAACATTTGTATTGGCAATGGAATGAGGGTTGCAGTCAAGGCAGTAGGATCTTTTAGATTAGATTTGGGATTATTATATTCCCTCAATTAAGAGGAATTAGCTTTCAGTTAGTCTTTTGGTTAGGTATGGATTTAATTTTTATGTTAACTCAAGTGGAATAAAACTTTTAAAGGATTCTCTTGATTTCTTGCTAAAAGATTATTCTACTTTTGGTTCTGGTGTTATGGTGAATGATTATTTCATATTAAATTTTTAGGTCAACAAGAAACTTTACTAGCTTGTTGAAAACAACAATAACACATTAACCACAAACAGCATTACTGGTGTAAAAAGAACCCTGCACAATGAAAAATCTGCATACCTGTGGCACGGGAGACTTGGCTACATATCAAAAGATAGATTGCAAATACTTGTGAAAAATAAGACAATGCCAGAATTAAACTTTGATGATCTTGAAAATTGTATTGAATGTTATAAAGGCAAAATGACAAATTTAAGAAAGAAAATAGCTAACAGAAGCAAGAAATTGTTGCAATTAATTCACACAAATATATGTGGACCATTCAAACATAAGACAATATGTGGAAATATTTATTTCATTACCTTTATAGACGAGTTGTCCAAGTATTGCTACATCTATTTATTGTCAGAAAAATCACAATCACTTTAGGCTTTTAAAATTTTCAAAACTGAGGTTGAACATCAACTAGACTTGAAAATTAAGGTTGTGAGGTCTGATAAGGGGGGAGAAGAGTTTTATGGCAAGTATATTGAGCAAGGACAACAGAAAGGTCACTTTGCATTATATCTGCAAGATGTAAGCATAAAGGCTCAGTATACAACACCATATAATCCCCAACAGAATAGGGTAGCTGAAAGGAAAAATAAAACTCCATTAAACATGGTAAGAAGTATGATGTGTATCTCTAGATTGCCAAAAATGCTTTCGGGCGAAACCTTAAGAACTACAAATTTTCTTTGCAATATATCCCTAAGCAAAGCTTTAGAAACATTATTTGAATTATGGTGTGGGAGGCAACCAATTAAGTTTACACCATTGTCATGTTTGAGGCTATAAAGCAGAAGCAAGGATTTACAATCCAAATTTAGGAAAGCTTATGGTTATTGTGAAAAGTCAAAGGGCTATAAGCTTTATTCACCCCACCGTTCACCTAGAGTTTTTGAAACTCATCAAGTTATATTTTTTAAGTGAAAGCATCTGCAATACAGCTTTTGAAGATTTGTCTTCAGATTTTGAAGAAATTGCAGAAAATGAGTGATAGGAGCAAAAAAGTGTGACGATATTATTGATTATGTGCCTCATTTTAGCCTTATTTTTCCTTTAGTTTAGTGTTTTGAGTCATTAAGTCATTTTGAGAGTCTTGTTGAGTGTTTGGAGTGAAATAGGCGGAAAAAGCAAAATTCATGAAGAATCCTAGTTGGATCAGGATTCCTCACCGTCATGCTAATCTGTGGGCCTTAAGAGAGAATTTATGGGTGTATTTTTCTGAAATTAAATTGTTTTAATTTCTTTTATTTTCTCTAAAAGAATTTAATTTTGTGCCCTTTATTAAATAAGGTTGACCAAGCAATGAAGAAGGGAAATAAAGTGAAAGACGTTTTCAGTTGAGGAATAAAAGAGAAAGATGTTTCAACTGGAAAATAAATAAGAGAAAGACGTTTTAGCTTGGAAATTAAAAGAATTGCCCCATTATGAGAGGAGTTAAGGCCTTAAAAGAGATGTTTCAGTTGACAAATTAAATGAATTATGATGCAATCCCATCCGTCCAATGATGAAGGGTATGATCGACAAAAGCCAACCAATGCTCCCCTATAAATAGGCAACGTCCAGAACTGAATTTGCATCACTTCCCAGCCAAGATCACTTCCCAGCCAATATCATTTGCTAGCCTATCACTTCCTGGCCAAAAACCATTCCAAGACTGCCTAATTCACTCCTCAAACCTCCATCACCTACAAGACCGTGACCACTATCCTTCCATCAATCTACGAAGCTCTTAGGCGTTGAGTCAAGGACGCTCCACCACCCTAGCAGAGACAAGTTCATCACCTTGTTGCTAAGCCGCTGAGGAAAGCTTCAAAGTGTAACTATGACTCTACTTATAATTTTTGTTTTGGTTCTGTGTGTTTCAATTTGCGAGTTGTGTAATTGGAGACATGAAATTTTCAGAATATTTTTATTAATATTTTTGAGATTTTTAGTTTATTATTGAGTTAATTTCGAGAATTGTTTTATGATGCATGTTACAATCTTGTGCCCTTTTACATGTTTAGGTAATTTTCAGAGTTAGGTTCATAAGTTTGCATGCTAGAATAACGGTGAGAGTTCTTATGTGTTTGCTTAATTTGCCAAGAGTAATTGTTATTTGTTAAGACGCTGAGTTAAACAAGTAATAATTAGTTCTAACGAGTGGTAAAAATCATGCTTTAATGATTAAACGATTTTGGAAATTACTTGTTAAATTCTATGTGTAATGGTTAATTTGCACGTGTGAGTTGATTCGAGGGTTAGATAATACTACTAGTTAAGAGAATTACGCTGAGTGTTTTCAAAAATTAGTAGTATTAGGCTTGGTAAGGACTTTTCCGATCCATGCCTACATTAGAATGAATCAGATAAGTGGATTGATCCGCTGAGGCTTTTCATTTGAGCTCTTATCTAGGCATTAAAGATGGGCACATTTTTGTAGCATGTTGAAATGGATTTTCTGTTTTTACACTTAGTAATTTCCGAGTGGTATTGTTCTAGGTTAGGGAAGTCGATCATTGTATATAGGTTTATTTGTTTCGTTTTTATTTTAAGTAGATTAGGAACCAAAATTCAAAACCCCCCATTTTATTCTTTTATTTGTTAATTGACCTTTTTGTGTAGGTGTACCCTACAATCCCCGGACTGAACGATCCCTGCTTATCCTATACTGACAACTACATTTTGCAAGGTTAAATTGTGAGGCTATTTCAGCTGCATCAATGAGGATAGCATAGCAATAATGCCAGACATTCAAAATAATTTATTAAGTTTAGGATCAGTCCTAAGCCATAATCAAGTTGAAGATCAAAATGCAGCAGAGAATATTTTAGAGGTTGATGACCATGATTCTGAGATGGCTGACTTAAACTTAAAGCAAGGGCAAGTGCTGGAACCTCAAACTAAACCACAACCTGAACATCAATTCGAGCTATAACAAAATCAAAATCAAGTTGTGGAACCTAGAAGATCACAAAGAGTGAGGAAACCAAAGTTTGGAGGGCAGGATGACATTTATGAAGTATACCTAAATGAAGTTAAGTATGCATGGTCAAATGACAATGATCCCACCACTTTTAAGCAAGCAAATAAAAGTAAAGAATTTGATGCATGGACTCAAGCTCTGATTGCAGAGCTTGACTCTATGTATAAGAATGGAGTGCGGGACCTTGTGAAACCAAAGGGAAATCACAAACCAATTGGCTGCAAGTGGGTTTTTAAAAACAAAAGAGATGCTTGTGGAAACTGTTGATACCACTTCTATTACATACCGCCATGCATAAGCAATGACCTCGTAGGTGAGCCCCGTGACATGGTTAGTCCAGCCTACTACATGCATCCGGTAGACCAACACCCGAGCTACCTCACTTTGGTGGAGGTCGGCGGGTATCTCGCCGGGAGCCCACCCTCCCATGCTCTCCAAAAGGCTTCAAGAGAAGTAGATATGTGTATTATGTCCCACATCGGAAATGTAAACTAGAAGGAGACTTCCTTGAGCTATAAAGGGAAATCATCCCATTCTTTGATGGGGATGGGATGCATAATCCCCACACTTGTATCACAACTGTTAATGTCTAAGGTTTAGCGGTGGCTAAACCTTGATTAACACTGATTCGATGGGCGAACTACTACTTGTGATGTAATCGATATCTCCGCTACCTGTCAAGTGAAATACAAAGGGCGTCAGAGGGAGACCGCGTTGGGTGGTCTTCTCTTCTCCGATGCCTAAGTTAGTCAATGTATCTGTGTTGATAGAATAACAATAGGTAAGTAGTAAATGTGTAATTAATGAGGAGAGAGGATAGAACCTTTTAGAGGTGGGGGAAGAGGTTGACCTCTTCCATGTTTTTGATATGGAACTGATGTGCTTCAGTTCCCATCTTCTGGAGCTTCAGATGCTATCTTGGGGCGGCGAGTGGCTGCGTGTCAGCAGTGCTCTGGGGGTGAGCTGGGGCTCAGGCGGTAGCCTACTTGGTTGTGTTTCCGTAGGTCACTCCGTTGGTGGGAGTTGGTACTGCTGGCGGTAGCATGAGCGTGGCTCATTATAGCTAATTATGCTTGGAAAATGCTCATGTAAGTACAAGTCCCCCAAGTCCCCCAAGTCCCCAGTCAATGAGGGAAATCTTGGTTGGGGAGTTGCTTAGCGGTTTGAAGCGTTACTTCCGCTAGACTTGTAAAAGCATAATTAGCGTCAGTACGTTGTCAACCATGGACTTACTGAGAAAAAGCTTTTTACCCTTTTGGGTGGGCCCCTGCTAGGCCCCCCAGGGAGTCTCCCACTCCCTGGCTAAGATAGACCTCCGTTTAGTCATGTATTGTTTGTTGAGGGGAGTTGCGCTGAGCAGAGGGTGTTGGGTAGCAAGCCTAATCTTTGATACCCAAGTAGCGGGGGTCAACGTGCTTGATTAGGGCCATCGTAGACTGTTGACGTGTCCCCTTGTTCCGGCGGGACGTAGCTTGAAAGCACCGCCGTGTGGCGGTTGTCGTAAGAGTGAGGTGTTGCCTCAGGAATCGCCGTTTGCGAATGTCCCTCCGCTGGTAGTAATCGGCAGGAAGTGTCTTGAGGACCTGCCTGGTTGCAGTTCAGTGATCTGTGTTGCGTTCAGCGGAGCCTATCGCTTTCAACGTGAAAGGGGAGGAATCCAACTAGATGTGTTGCTCTGAGGGGAGATACTCGCTTGCGAGATGAAAAGTGAGAAGTTCTGCTAGCGGTGTTGCGCTTAGCGGAGACTCTCGCTTGCAAGATGAAGATGGAGAAGTTCCGCTAGCGGTGTTGTGCTTAGCGGAGACTCTCGACGATTGATGATCTGCCTCTTCGATGGTTACTTCGGATAGACGCTTAGTCTGACGGCATCTGACACGTGGCCAACATGTATTGGGTTAGCATGTGGAATAACGTCTCCGCAGCACGCCCGCCTCCTTGCCATTAATTCGGAGAGTAAGTGCGATCGTGGGGCATATGTATGGCTGTCATGATATCGTGAGGCATATGTACGGCTGTTGTACGATCGTGGGGCACATGTACGGCTGTCGTACGATGTCGTTTTTCAGCAGACAACCTAGATTGGTTTGATGTTGACATAAAAGAGAGGGAAACTGAGTGGTTCAACACTTTGCACTTTGAACTGATATCATCTTCTTCAAGCTTTGTTCGCTGATAGTCGAGGAGTGCCTTCTGCAAATCGAGTGAGAGCGTCATTTGGTGATAGAAAAAGATCCTTGGAAGTGAAGATATACATCCCAAGCGCACCGGTCTCATATTTACAGGTTGATGATTTGAGTTTCTCTATTTCATTGTTTGTTAGTTTCTGTTTTTGTTGTTTCGAAGTGGTTTCTGCTTTTGGTATTTGAGGTAATTTTTGCCATTCCCTGGTGTATTATGAAGGTCTAGAGTGAGTTTTGGGGATGGGTTTTGGTGTTTGTCCGAGAGTTGAGGTTTAAGGATTTGTTAGATGGTTGAATCTGGGTTGAGTGCATATGCGCTTTATGGGTTTGGCACTTTCTGGGTTTTCTGGGTTTTGTTGTTCTTGATGTCTTCGCTAAAATCTGTCATAGGGATAGTTTAGATCTTGTGTGAACTGACTAGTTTGGGTTTTAGGGTTTGTGATGGCTAGCGTCGTAGAGATCTCAGGTAGTGAGGATTTCAGGTCTGACGCGTCGCTCAGTGTGGCGGATAGGATATTCATTAACTCTTTGCGTCCGTCTGCTCATGCAGGAACCTCACTGTCTGTACCGCTAGATATCAAGCCACTACAGACCATACCCTGGGAAGTGGCAATGGGTCGTGTTGGGCGTCCATAAAGTTATAGGGCTAGAGAGGACATTGTTGCCCGCCAGCGGCGCGAGGAGAGGCTAGCTAGTAATAGCGCTGTTAGTGGTTCCGTTGATGGGGAAGAGACTGGCGGGGAGGAAATTGAGTTAGCATGGGTCCGCAGCGACGGTACTTCAGTTGACGAGGCGGGCAGGCCGATGACTGTAGCCACCGTGAACCTACTAAAGCGGGTGTTTCGCCTCCCTGGGGTTGTGAAGCTGTGGCCGCCGATGAAGGACAAGAGAGCATCGATTCTACCAGCGGGGCATGCCGCCGTGCACAAGGCGTTCTTCAGCCACGGAGTGACGTTTCCCCTATTGCCAAATCTCCAAATTTTGGTTTGCGAGTTCGACCTCCAGTTTGGGCAGATTTGTCCCAACATGTGGCAGTTGTTGTTGGCGATGAACATGCTCTAGCATGTGAAGGGCCTACCGTGACGGAGGTACTTCACTTTTACGAACTCGTGTATGTGAAGCGCCAAGGTTGCAGTGGGTAAGTGAAACTGAGCCGCCGCCAGGGGACGCCGAAGCTAATCAAGAATCTGAAGGATTCCATGTCTCCATGGCGGGGGACCTTCTACATTACCTCTGCGGGGTGGGAATATCAAGAGGGGTCAAATGAGGGGGCGCCGATATTCAGGATTAAGTCGGAGTTCCAACCTATCCGAGGTTGTCGCTAGCTTCCGCTGCTCAGAGTTTGTGGTTTTGCTTGCATGATGATTCCTCTATTCTGTTCTAATCATTAATTCGGTTTTTTTTTTTTTTTTTTTTGTGTAGCGGGTTTGCGTTTTACCTTGACTCGTGAGGAAGAGTGCCGCGTGGCAAGGATTAGAGGCTGTTGGTAGAATCTCAACCAGCTTGACCTTCGTCTCCTCACCGGTTGGGAGTTGTTGGTCGATCAACAGTTGATGCGCGCCCTTGGTAAGTAACTTCCACTGATTTGTGCCCTAGCTTAGTTTGTATCAGGCTAACCCGTTATTTTTGTATAGATTCTCCGCCGGGTAACAAAGCGAGCCGCGACGCTTTTGCCAAAGCTATGGACCGCGCAGAGATTAATAATTTTTTAGAGAGCATGTATACTGCTAGGTTGGTAGCTCAGAAAACCGTCGTTGATCCACAGACACTGGCAGAGAGCCAGTCTAAAACTCAAGTGGTGATGTCGATGTTGCAACACTCTCATCTCCGCTCTGATGGTTCGTTAGTGGTTCAGGCTGGAACTGGCACAGATCGTGAGGCTGCTGGCCGGAGCAGGGTACAGGCCGTTCCCAAGAAGGTGAAGGAGAGAGTGACCGCTAATCGTCGTAGGCCCTAGAAGGACAGAATGGTGTCAGGGAGGGAACCCGTTACCATTATGGTGTTGGAGCCGCAGGTGACCTCGAGGCCTGTCGTCGCCAGTGCCACGCTGGCTGTTCTTCAAAAGAAGCGGCAGCAGAATGATGTCGATGAGGAAGATGAGGCAGCTGATGAGGAGACCATTGGGGCTTGCCAACAGAAGAAGGCCGAGCAAGCCTCGCAGCCGGTGACTGTGGCTGTCTCTGGGGAAGTGCAGCAGGGCAGCCTGGACTTGTTATCTTCCTACGCAGAGTTTCTGACCAATCCCGAGCAGGAGTTTCTGTTCCACCTCTGCGAGCTACTCGGGTTTGGTGGATTGGATGGGATAGTTCGCTCCATGGTCATTCAGCAGTCACCATTCATCTCGGCGTTTGGACATCTGTTTGTCGGGCTGTACAAGCTGTTCCTCACCACATCAGACCAGCCTCGGGTTGAGTGGCAGCTGAGGGAGGAAATCAAAGGTCTCTAGAGGGAGTTAGGGGATGTTGAGTGGCGCCTGACCAAGGCAGAATGTGATGGTATGGATGCCCGCAGCAAGCTGAATGTCGCCATTGAGCGGGACCTCGAGCGGAACGACCAAGTATTTAAGCTAGAGCAAGACATAGCTCTGCTGAAGGACCAACTAGTTGCTAAGGCTAAGAAAGTTTAGATTCTTCAGCAGGACTCTGCCGCCAAATTTGCTGAGGTGAAAAAGTTTAAGGGCGAGGTAGGCCAGCTAGAATCTGAGAGGAGCCGCTCGGAGGCTACTGCAGTGGAGTCATTCAAGCAGTCTGCGGCGTACAAGCAAGCAATGATGGAGGAGCCAAAGGCTGGCGCCACCGCTAACTTGGATCTGCTTAACCAGAAGGGGGCCATTGACTAGGTCAAAGTGTCCCGGTCTACCAGGCCATCAGGTCAGCGGGAACCTCCTGTGAGCAGTGTGGTTCCTACTCAAACTTCGGGTGTCCGCTCAGGTAGTGACGAGAGCGGTGACCGTCCGGCGGATGACTGTCAGCTGACTCCGCCTCCAACTCAATCAGAAGTCTCCTGTGATGACTTTATGGCGGCTCACACCCGCGCAGATGGCACCATGGTGATGCCGAGCCCTATCGCTCATGGGCCTGATCAAACGAGCCGCCTGGTCGATCGACACCCACTGGTGAATGGTGAAGATGTCGCTGCCACGCCCAACAATCCCTGAAGATCATTCGAGCCTTGTGGCCTTGCACTTGTTGACTTTTTATTTTTTTAATGTCGCTGAGGCTTCTCCGTATTTTGACAATATTTTTGGGCAGGTAGTCCCGACCCTAGATATATGTAATTGGTATTTGCCTTTTGAAATTTTCTGAGTGTGGGATTCTTTTCGATGATTGTGTTGTTTGCGTGTTCCTATACTGCCAGAGTTTTGACATGTGCTTTTGCTAATCAACGAAACATTAAAGGAATTAAACTTGTTCCAAGTGCACGATGTAGCGGACGTGATTCGCCGAATATTTTTGGCGTTGCCAGTTAACTCTTGTGTTTGGACTTGGTGACAATGGTTTGAATAATTCCTCGTTTCATTGATAGCTGACAGATCAGCGTTTACAAAAGCGGGGTTCTACTCGTTGGGTAGCTTCCCTTAGCTAAATATTGAACAAAAATTTAGTTAAGTCAAGATGCTCTTGGGTAGCGGCATGACTATTTGTAGTAATATCGAAGGTGTTTGGTATTCCAAGGGTGGGTCGTTGTGACGCCATCCTTGTCCATTAAGTAGAAGGTGTTGGGGCTAACAACTTCCACAATTTTGTACGGGTGTTCCCAAGTTGGGCGGAGTGCCGTTGGCGGTGGAATGACTTCCTTTATTACCCATTCCCCCAGTTGGCTTTGACTCTAGCATTGTAGAAATGCGATACCCGTTGCTTGTTTTGCAAGTTGTGTAAATGCGCCTTGTGCCGTTTCTCTTCGAGGAGGTCATTGTCGAGGTTGACTCCTTCACAGTTGGTCTCGGAGCAATAGCCCTCGACCCTAGCGGTAGGTTGGGTGACCTCAATGGGTAGGACGACCTCAGTGACGAGCATCATACAAATGGTGTTTCACTGGTAGTGGAAGTTGGGGTAATCCTGACGGCCCACAGAACTTCCGACAGCTTCTCCGCCCATAAACCCTTGGCGTCGTCGAGTTTCTTTTTTAGGAACTTCTTGATTATCTAGTTTCTTACTTCGACTTGGCCGTTGGTTTAGGGGTGAGCGACAGATGCAAAACTCATCTTGGTGCCCAGGTCAGTGGTGAAAGATATGAGTTCCTTGTTGTTGAACTGTGTGCGTTGTAGGGGATGCCATAGCGATAGTAGATGTTCTTCCAGAGAAAGTAAGTTACCTTGGCGATAGTTATTGCCGTCAGCGGTTCCGCCTCTATCCACTTACTGTTGTAGTCGATGGCGACAATGATGTACTTGAACTGACCCTTGGCGGTTGGTAATTTTCCAAGTAAGTCCAGTCCTCATGTGGAATGAATCCATGGGCCATTGATGATTGACAGGGGTTCTGCCGGGGCATGGGGTAGGTCAGCGTATTGTTGACATTTGTGGCAACACCTTGTCACTTTTCTGGCGTCGTCGCTGAGCGTTGGCCAGAAGTAGCCCTGTCGCATTGTGCGATTGGCCAAAGATCTGCCGCCTGAGTAGTTTCCACATTCCCCAACGTGTATCATTGCAAGAACGACCTTTCCCTCCTCTGGGGTCAGACACCGAAGGTTGGGGTGGGTGAATCCGTGGTGGTAAAACTTGCCACTCTGGATGTTATAGCGGGTTGCTCTCTGCTTGAGTTGTGGTGCTTCAACCTTGTCAGCGGGCAGCTTTCCGTTGAGCTTATATTGAATGATTTCATCCATCCAACTGGGATTGACCTCAATGTTCAAAATCTCCACTAGGGTTTTGGTGATGCTTGGCTTGTCAAGGCATTCCACCCTTGTGTCCGTTGGAGTTTAGTGTGGCTAAGCGGTTGCTAGTTTTGCCAATGAATCAGCCTTGACGTCTTTTCCCTGGGGATTTGTGTGATGGTGTGAAATTTGAATTTTTTGAGAAGCGCCTTGACGTATCCTAAGTATGCCGGCAACTGCTGGTCCTTGGCTTGGAAACTTTCGTTGACTTAGCTGGGAGTCGCTGAATATGTTGACGCTGTCAGCTCCCGAGTAGATGGCGAGGAGTAGGCCGGCAACGAGCGCTTCATACTCCACCATGTTGTTTGAGGTTTTGAAATTGAACTTTAACACGTATTCCACGTTTAGTCCCTCTAGTCCAGTCAAGATTACTCCGGCGTCGCAGGCCTTGGCGCAAGCATAGCAGTCCACACACTATGCCAAAAAACTTATCAGACGACAGACAAAAACCGTTGTGTAATTTAGAGTGCCACCGTTGTAGAGCGAGCTGTTGTCTGTTGAAAATTCAGACAACGTTGTTCCACCATTGTCTGAGAAACATACAGACAACGTGTATGTGTTAAACGTGTCGTGTGATACTCGACAGATGGCTCGGTAGATGCTAGGCGTAGCTGCCCAGCAGTTGCTGCTCTGCCTTCAAACAACAATGATAATTTTGAAGCTGTTGTATGTTGAGCTTCTCAGACAACAGACTTTTATTTTGTGTGTTGTCTGACTGATATTCAAACTTCAGTTCTTGGACTATATTTGTTGTCTGATTAACATTGAGACAACAGAATTCAAATTCTTCTGTTGTCTGATTAAAATTGCAACAACAAAGTTTAATTGCTTCTGTTGTGTGAGTGCAGATTAGAAGACAATGATTTGTTAAAAACCGATGTGATATATGAATGATTGCAGTGTGATTTGTCCCCATTTTTGGCCATTCAGACAATGGGCAGTTATCATTATATCTATTCTGTTGTCTGATTATTTGAATATCTCATTCCTGAATTAAATTGTGCATTTGATCCATTTACATATCAAATATAAAACATTGCAAACGATCAAATATAAAGATTCCAAACCACTAATCATTGAACCCAACATTTTAAACAAGAAAAGCATTCTAGTGCATGCCCATCTACTTGGGATATCAAAAAGCTGATACATATATATCATTTGTTCCAAAACATGCAACACATGGTGCATGACAATATTGTACCGGCTGAGAAGCACAAAGGAAGATGCTTTCCTTAGCAAACACAAAGAAAGATGCTTTCCTTAGCAAAAATAGACCAGCACAAGCACGCTACTTCATGGCTCAAGCAATTATGTGTTGACAACAAACTTCTCCCACTCATTTCGCACTTGATCAGTTTCCGCTTGGGTGTATTGGCTGCTACCTCTCCTCCCCTATCTCTTTCCTTTTCTTCTTCTTCTCAACATTATCCTCGGCAGGTTTCTAGAATAAGAAATAAATGTAAGGTATATATCATAAATATATGCTATATATCTAAAGAGTAAATATCTTCAAACAAATGAACTTTTATCACAGTAGCTAGGTTGAATTATACTGAGTTCTAACCTTGACATGTGATTTTGTGACCAAGTATTTAGGCCATGCTACCCAACTCCCCAAAGCCTGCTTCACTATTTCAATTTCATCTTTCAGAGGAAATGACACTTTTGCTTTCTCCACAAGTGCGGCATAAATAGAAACACGCATATTAGCATGCCCTAGTGGAGTGCCATGAACAAGTTGGGAAAGACAAAGCAACATGTTCAACAGAACCTATTGCCAACTTGCATTCAACCTTAGCTACCTTTAACTAAAAAGTGGACCAAAAAACAAGATTTATAGTTGTTGCCTATGTATGTTCGAAATAGAACATATTTAAAAGAATAAGATGCAAGCTTCAGACGTTTTCCGAAAACTGGTAACAATCAAACTTTCATATTTTCCAGTTTATTATTGGCCCATACATCACAATCAAGAAAGCTAGGGATTGCAAGTACCAGAATAGAGGTTGTCCCAGAGACTCAATATTCAAAAAACTTAAACAAGACTCAACTGTGGAACATTAAATAATGAGGATGCACCCCACTCTCTTACCTCAGGATTCACAGGTTTTGTCTCATATCATGCTTGCACACGGGGCAGCATGTCCCCCATTTTGTCATCCATGAGTCCACACAGGTTGAATGAAATTCTGCAAGTAACTCTCAAGTGGTTATGGAAATATTTAAACTTCGAATGACAAGGTAAGAAAGTATTGCTAACTTATATGACGTCTCTATTACTACAGCCAGTTGGCAATTTACTAGAAAAGAAAAGACAATATAATATAACACTTTCATATTACTCACATTCAGTTGTGCATCTATCACAGGCTCAGAAACAGACTTTGATGCTCTTGAATACGAACCTAGATCTTCTTCCTTCTCAAAAGTCAGGCAGATCAAGATATATTAGTTAAAGCTCTTGCTGACATAAAGAAAAAAATAAAGATCTAAAGATATTCTATTCAAAATGACTGTTTCAAGTACAAACTTCAACCACTGAAGATATTCTAGGTATAGGGTTGGAAAGCTTGGCTGATTGAGACTCTTTTCTACCTGTACGTGTTCTTGTGTGTGTGTGTGTGTGTTTTTTTTTTTTTTTCCAAATGTAGAAAAAGATACCAATTAGTAACCCAGAAAAACACAAAAACACAAGCAATCAAAAAATATTAAAAGCCAGCCCCACTTCACAACATCCAACTGATTCATCATAATAGAAGAGATGGACTGGTCCCTAGAATAGCAGCAACTGGAGCAAATAATACACTTGATCCTAAAGCCATTCCACTCCCAACCTCTCTTCCAGTTATCTATCACCCATTTTTATGTAATTCATAATTCCAGACATTGTCAGAAGTTTAGGGTATGTAGACTAATGTTCTCTTGACTGAACCTGGAATGTTAAGAGGAAGCCCCTGGTATTTCAACATTAAGGTTTCCTAGTAAAGTTCCTGCAACTTCAATTGGTATGAATAAGTAAAATGAACAGGTTGATTAATTTGACTCATGTGTGGAATCTTTCACACATTATTGGTCAATATATACTGTTTTCAATAATTTTTTTCCATGTATACTACAACTTTGACACTAAATGCAGCTTATATACAAAATAGAAATATTAGTTACCTCACTTGAAGTCCTTTTGTTTTGCATAAAGCTTTAAGAGCAACATCGCATCTAATAACTCTTTCGTTGAACCGTTCTACAATATTCGAGATAGAGTTTGTAAGAAAATCAGGTTCCGCATCTTGAAAATCTTGCAGGCTAATTGTGGACTTCAAAGTTCATAAAATGAAAAATAACATAAGAAGACTTCAAACTATCTCAGTTCAAATTTGTAAAAAAAAGTTGTATATTTGTGTCCAATTAGCTAGCACAAAACACAGGCAACATCTTTTTGGACTTCAATTAAAAATAAAGATGATGTTATTAGCAGAACTTTCATATTTAAATAGCAAAAGTGAGAAAAGTAGAACAGATGGCAGTAAGTATTGGCGGAGACGTCTAGCGGCGATGATGAGTGCGAGAACGAGCTGCTCCAAGGGTGTATCTGGTTTTAGCACCGTTCATACCTCTACCGGCGTAGAATAATGGGAGCTCGTCCTGCCCCTCCCTTCTTACAATGGCCCAGCTTACCACTAGATATATGTAGAGTATCTCGTCTTATACGGGAATGGAGAGAAGTGGGACTGCCGCTAGGTACGCTTTCAAACTCTGGAATGCTGCCTCACAATCCGGGGTCCAATCGATTTCCTTCTTATGGGTCCTCTTCACAGCTTTGAAGAATGGGAGACATCTGTCAGTGAGCTTGGACATGAAGTGAGAAAGGGCGGTTAGTTTGCCCTGGAGGCTATGAACGTGCACCTTCCACACCGAGGACTTCAAGTTAAGGATGGCTTGCACCTTGTCAGGGTTAGCCTCTATACCTTGTTCACTAACAATGTAGCCTAGAAATTTGCTGGCGGTTATGCCGAAAAAATAATTCTCAAGGTTGAGGCGCATACCGTAGGCTGAGAGAATGGCAAATATGATGCAGAGGTTTGCCACGTGTCCGCTGGCCTTAATGCTCTTGATGAGCATGTCGTCCAGTTATACCTCTATTATTTTGCCGAGATTCTCCTCAAACATGGCGTTCATCAGCCGCTGGTATGTTGCGCCCGCATTCTTTAATCCGAAAGGCATGACGTTGTAGCAGTATAAGTCTTTGTCTGTTGTGAATGTGGTGCATTCTTGGTCGCCAGGGTGCATCTTGATTTTGTTGTATCTGGAGAAAGCGTCCATCATGCTGAGCAGCTCATGTCCCGCTGTTGCATCGACCAGTTGGTCAATACGGCGTAGCAGGAAACTATCCTTGGGGCATGCCTTGTTAAGACCCTTAAAGTCTACACACATTTGACATTTTCCGATAGGCTTCTTTACCATGACCAGGTTGGAAATCCATTCGGGGTAATTGACTTGGCAGATGAACCCAACGCCTTACAGCTTTGTGACCTCTTCACCTATTGCCCGATATCTCTCTTCATCAAAGGCCATTCTCTTTTGTTTGATTGGATAGAAAGATGGTTTAATGCTCAGCTTGTGCGTGATAATTTCAGGGGAGATACCTGGCATTAGGCATAGGCCCATGCGAACACCGCGGCGTTATCTCACATAAATTGTGTGAGCGCTGATGCGGACCGTCCTCTCAGGGTGCTCATCGGAGATGTTGATAACCTGTAAGGACGTTTCTAGGTTGACAGGTTCTTTTTTTACATACTTTTCTTCTCCATCTCTTGGGTATTCAATTATATCCATCAGGGGTACATGGCTTGCTACCGTTAGGATCTCATGGCGGCGCGTTGACCGCGCCACATTTGTTGAGTAGCATTCTCGCGCTAGCGTTGGCTTCCTTTCACACATCCTGTGCCATTAGGTGTAGGGAACTTCATGAGAAGCATGTATACGAGAATTATGCACTTTATCTTGTCAGTGATGGTAGTCCGATGATGGCGTTATAGGAACTGAAGAAGACGACGACTATGAATTATGTATGTGTCTCTGCAGTGCATGGGTTAGTGATGATGCAGAGGCGCAAGTAATCAGAACCTAGCTGTTGTGTGACGTCGCCGATAAAGCTGAGCAGCGGTTCGTGATCCTGGAGCAGCTTTATGTTCTGCTGGAGTTGATTGTAGCAACCGTTTAAAATAACATTTACAGCGTATGTTACAGATTTCTTTGGGGTAGTTGGCGCCTGCATACCGCTTTCTTGCCCTATGAGACATGTTAGTGATGGGAGCATCGGCCGTGGATTGTGTTGATGCGACGCATGGGCTCAATGTTGGCGACCACTGGCAGTGGCTGTCACACCTTGAATTGTTCCAACTTGCCATCCCGATACAAAGTCTCGACTGCCGTTTTTACAGCGTTGCAATTATTGGTGTTGTGACAGCTGTCCTTGTGGTATTTGCACCACTTGCCGGTGTTCCTTGGTTTGCCCACCCTCGGGTATTTTCTTGGTGGTGGTGGTTGGATTTGTTCCTTACACTGATCGTATATCTCTTCATACGAGGCTTTGAGAACTGTGAATATTGCATACCGCTGAGAGGATTCTGCCTGCTTGCTACTATTATCCCCATGGGATAAGCAGTTGCCCTTGCTGTGGTAATGTTGGTCCTTTTGCCGCTTGCTTTGGTAGTTGCCCTGCTGCCACTCCCTCTTTTTATCAGTCGCCGGTGTGGCAAGGGTTTTGTTAGCGGTCTCCTGCTGGCTGGAGGAATGTTGAATGGACTTTGATGGTGTTGGTGGAGGTGGTGGGGTTTCTCCGTATGTAATGAAATCTGTCTGTGCGTGGAGGACGACCTAGCTCATGACGTGGTCATATATGGCGCTTGGATGATTGTAGTTGAGATGATAGAGAAACGGTCCCTTCAAGAGTCCTTGCTTAAAGGCCGCCAATGCCATTGTTTTATCAAGATTGCGACACCGAGATGCTGCTGCTCTCCACCTAGTGACAAATGCTTTCAGTGTTTCCTCTGCGCCTTGCCTGACGCTGAATAATTGGCTTGTGTTGTGATGTTCGGCTGCAACAGAATGAATCGTGACAGGAAAGCGTTTGACAGTGCATGGAATGAGTTGATGAATCCTAGTCGACATATGAGGAACCAGCTCATTGCCTCACTATCCAACGTCTCACTGAATAAGTGGCAGAGGGTGGTGTTACTACTACAAATATTTTAATAGACATCACTTAAAGGATATCGGTTGAGAAGAAAATCGATGTCTTAAAAATTTAGACATCGAATTTAATATTTTCTGATGTCTGTTAAGAATATAGACATGAGTCCTTATAAGACCTGATATTAATTATTTTATTATTTTTAAATAATGTGAACAGATAAGGCTAAGCTGTAGATTCAACTAATTAAGTATCGGAAAAAAAAGAAGACGATTGAGGAATAGCGGGAAATGGGGAACCACCAGGTATCGATGCTTTTGTTTCCTTTTTTGTTGTTTTTATTTATTATTATTATTTTTTATCTTTTTCCAAGCACATACTCATATTTTCAGAGAGTATCTTCTATCATCTCAAAACAAAACAAAATTAATTGAAAAAAAAAAAAAGAGTTCGCTCGAACATGAGACTCTCACGAACTGATTTTCTTCCCAAATTTTTGGCTTCTCTCTCAATATTCCTCATCGTGCTTCAGTACTCTGCTCTTCACCATATTCCTGGTATCTCTTCTCATCGTACGGTCTCCGGAAGAACCTACTATGAAATTAGAGTTCATTGAGTGCAAGAACAAGAATTGAAGGATTGGGTGAGTTTCTATCATTTTTAATTTTAGTTGGAGCTTTTAGTTTCATATCTGATAAAGTTTAATTTTTTAGTTTCTTTTCCAATTCTTCGGTTATCAAATTTGGATTGTATGATTTGTTCTCCAATTTCTGTTTCTTTATAGTGAATGTGCTATATAGGCCAGTTTTAGTGTTTAATGGGTTAAAATCAGGAAGCTTTTGTAATCATGATTTAAACGGTGTCCATTTGGAGAGAACGAGAAGGGTTTTAGGCGATGGTGTTATCTTGTGGGTAAAGTAGAGTATTTGGTCTTGAACCAGAAAATTAAATTGAGCGGTGCTAAATCTTAGGTTGCCAAATTCTTGCTCAAAGTTTTTGGATTTTAAGCTCTGCCAGAAATATCAGTCAATTTGGAGTCCTAGAGTTCTCACCTCGTGAGACCATAAGTTCTCACCTTGTGAGATTGTAGGTCTATATGTCTAGTGTTTCCCTGTAAAAGGGTTTTGCATTTGGAGTTCTAAATCTTCTCGAATTGGTTGGAATGCTGGAGGGTCAGAATAGAAATTATTACTGTAGATTGACTTTGGAAGACCATAGTTCTTAAACCAGTCGGAATATGGAGCTGAAAACTTTCAGAAACTTAGACATACATGTCTCACATATGCCTGAAAAACAGTTTTTAATTTCGTGCCATGTAGCTTCCACAATGGCTAACCAAGTACACCAATATCAGAATCAGCTTTCTGCAGAATCTGCATAATAGAACACTGAATTTGCAGGTCTATAGTTTTCTACTCTGATTAAATTGGACTGTAAAATTTTATAAGAAAAGGGGGAAGTGTGTCTAGTATTTGTTACAACGATTTCACCCTTTTTAATCTTCTGGATTTGGAGAAACAACTGTTTGACCGACTATAGGTCAGCAACAGTTTGCAGACCAGCTTAGGAACTTTCACAAGCTACCATTTTTAACTCAGTGGGTGGCCAACATTATATGGATTGAAAGCTATGAGTGTATTTTCCATTTTAGTAGAATCACTCTTACGTACGTTTTTATCTCAACTTGTGAGGCATTCGTAGAAGGAATGGTCAATGTTGAAAATTTCTGATCTCATTGTTTCTTGTTCTCTTATAATTTTTATAGCTTATTCTTTTATAATGATTGAATTGTTTTATGCTGCTGCAGTTCTGCAAACATTTACAGTATGGAGCTTTAAGAAACAATACATACAGTATGGAGCTTTAAGAAAGATCATTGAAGCAAAGAGGACATTGTATTTGACGCACTTCTAATGAATAATGACTTTGTGTATTCTAGATTTTTGACGCACTTCATTTGTTAGGTACCTATATGAGGTCCTTGAGAAATCTGACATGGTTGATACATTTGGGTTCATGGATATTGCACGGGTCATCTCTATTGGGGTATCAGATTCAAAGAATGTAGTGAACAATTTAGTAGAACATCGCAACAAGGAAAGTCTGATCATATATTTTTGGTGCCTTGCAATCCCAAGTGATTATATTACATATAATGTTTTTCAAATGCATCAGCAAATGGCATTAGTGTGTGTATATGTCATGAATAAAATTCACTCTTAAGTATATATTGTTGGATTTTCAATGATCAGTGGATGTTGACTATAATAAATGAAGAAAAAGACATTGTCTACATTGTGGACTCTTTGGAAAGACAATACCGTGAACAAGTAAGTTTATTTATAATGCTTTATATATATTGAAATAGAATTTTTAACCATTTTTTATGCTAATTTGAATTTCTTTCTTTATGAAGTGCAATAAAATTATTTAATGAAATTACGGGTAGACATGGCAAAAAAGCATCATGATGGATAAATCTCTCGGTATGTAATATTCATTAGTTCTTCACTAGAAACTCACTCCATTGTTATATGCATTTATGTCCACAAGTTTATATAGAAAAATGCACAAGTGGCTACACTACTAATTCTACTACAGCTATGAGGAATCGATAGAGGGCTAGGAAATTGGCTTTGAAAAGCCTTATCATTGTTCTGTCTTTTTTTCTTTCTTTCTTTTTTATTTGGTTTGTTATCATTGGTTCTGTTATAAACTATAAGTTGATCGGTTCTTGACATTCACACTTACAATAGGGTGCACCGAAACAAGTGGGTGGTAGTGAATGTGGCTACTATGTCATGAGATACATGAAGGAACTGATTGAGGATCCAATGCTTTCTTTTGCACAGAAGGTAAGCATTTCACTTTTAAGTAATAATTTATTCAAAGTTATGTTATATATACATTGTGTTGTAAAATATGTTTGCATAATTATGGTGTGGAGTAGGAAGTCGAAGAGAACCAGCTACTCACAAGAGCAAATTGATGAGGTGCGGATTGAATGGAGTGAGTTTGTTACAAGGAAATACTTGTAGATGTTTATGATGAAGCGTGATATTTGTAGTGCTGCTTTTTATGGAACAAGTGGTCTTTGTTGATCGTTTGTTAAGTTGGACAGAATTATTTTAGTTTCATTGTTTAATATGTAGTAGTACTTAAATAGTTTACTTATTGTAGAACATGATATTTTAACTTTTGGTTTATGAAAGACATATGCTTAATAATTTTTTGGTATTTCTCTATCATGTGAGTAATGAGAAGAGCATCCATTATTATGTGAATGGATTCATTCATTTGAATAATATAAAAATTGATATTGAAAATAACCTCTGTAGACAAATTGTTTTTAAAGAAATTGATGTTGTACTAACCATTTTACATCTAAAGTGCAAATGACATTAATTCTAGAGTACATTCTGATGTGCAATCCATATTTAACATAAAAAACTACTAAAAATTCGATGTCATAAGTTTGTACAACATCAGTTTTAGGGTCACCTTGATATGTAATTTAATTAATTTTGCTACTATTACACAGTAAATAGAACTATAAATCAATTAACTACAAAGAAAAACTCTACTTACTGATATTGATACCAAATGAGACATCAGAAGTTTTAGTTTAGACATCGAAATGTTTTAATTGTAAAGCTTTTTGGCATATGTGCGACATTGGTTACTCTCGAAATTTCGATGTCTGTGAATTTTATAGACATCAGCTTTTCACCGATGTCTAAGACTGCTATAATAGACATCACTTAACGAGACATCGGTTGCTAGTAACTTTTTTGAAGGTGTGTCCATATGGACGAAGGGGTCAGTCAGGCTGCTATATTGTGGCATCTTTGGCATTTTTGCATGTGCTGGTCTGACGACCTACAGGATCCTGGCGGTGAATGACCCTAGTCTTGACGCAAAGAGCGGGTTTTGAATTGGCGATAGGGTGCCTCCCTCGCGTTGATTAGCCTTTGTTCTAGTTGCTACATTCTTTCCAAGATTAGGGCGGTTGCGTTGCCAGTGGGTCCAGTTTGGAAATTCTGCTGAGCTAACTCTCGCATGGAAGCAAGCGGATTGCCCTAAGTTCTAGCTCTGGTTGCGGATTGGATTCCACTTCTTGTTCAAACATCAATCGTGGTGGTGGCGGGGGACCCATTCCCAACAGCCCGGATGGGTTCAGCGGGACTTGCATCTGGATGACTGGTGCGGGTATCAATCTTCCGCCACTAGGTCGACTATGTCTGGTACTATGTGATTGTTCGCTTTATGCTGGGTTAGCGTTTGCCTCCAGCGCCTTCTTCAACTCGTCGAACCTTGACATCAGCGTGGCCACTTGCTTCTGAGCTTCGGCCTTTTCCTTGTGCTCTTGTTCGCGCTCCCTGTTTTCGTTGTGGAGATCCGCCAATGTCAGTTCATACATATCGGCGAGGTCCTGACTTGGAGGGACGCGAATGCTGCCTGGGTGAACCTCCACTGTAGATTCAGTTCGTGGGACCTGAGGGGTGTCTTAGGGCTCCACGCTAGGGTTAACCGGAGTTTTGAATAGTGCACGGTTAATGTTAGCTGCTTGGTTATTGATGAGTTGGGGATTGGTGGACTGGCCCGCTTGCTCTTTGATGTTTCCCCCGCTACCGTTAGTCATGGTGATTGTTGTGGTGGGATGACCTTTTGCTCAGGAATTCCCACAGACGACGTGAATGTTTGTGATGACCTGGATTTTCGTTGTGTAATTTGGTTATTAATAATGGACCAGTTGTACGGATATTTGGTATTGTGCTTTATTCGTAAGTTGTATGTGAGGTGGAATGGCTTTCGTATGTATAAATATTCGAATTTAACAGTTTAGGGGGTCGTGTGAAGTTTGACTTTTTATATGTTGGGATTCTCTGAAAACTTCCTTCAAGAAAGTTGTAGAGCGCGTCGATACGAGTTCGTGGACATGTGGAACGCGTCAATCGGAGTTCGTATGTGAATGTTATGAGCATTTGAAGTTTTGGGAAAGTTATATAAATAGGAGTTTCCTTTTTCGGAAACTTACTATTTACATTTCACATTTACCATTTCCAGAAAAATCAGAAACGCTCCGTTCTCTTTCCTCGCCTGCGACTGACCTGACCCGAACCCGGTTTTTCTCAGAAACTGCGGCGGTCTCCAGCGACGAAACTTTCCAGATAGGATCGTCTCCTCTGTCTGGTCATCCCTCTGGTGTCCTCTAGCGCCGATTCTCCTCCACGGCGGCGCTGCTAGGCGGCGCAGTTGTGTGTTTTCGGACCCGATCGGTTCTCCGATCTCCGAAGTCAGCGGGGCTTCAAGTTGAGCTTGGGGAGCTCAGAGCAGCCTCCTTGATCGATCCTTGGTGGTTGTTTGGATCGATTCACGAAAAACTTGGTTCAACTCAGTTTGGATTACTGTTCACGGCTTGTGAGGTAGTTTTCGACCATTTATGCTTGTTTTGTGAAATATTGGGAGTTTTGTGAAATATTGAGTTTTGGCCGGTGGCGGTGCACCACCATCTATGGTGGCTTTCTGGTGGCTTTCCGGCCATGTGGAGAACTGTTTTTGGTATTATATATGTTCTAGTCGTTGATACGAGCGTTTCGATATATAATATGCAAATTTTGGAGTTCGTTTGAAATTGTTATGATTTTTACAATTTCATACCGATCGATTGATTTGATCCGTGAGGATTCGAGCGTCCGATTGACTTGTGGTTTGGTGACATCGATCGTGGACGTATTCCAGAGACTTTGGGAGGTCTCGGATGTGGTTTTACCTCGATTGGCGCCACTTTGGGGATTTTAGTTCAAAACATGGGTTTCGAACTTAAATCAAATGTGAATCGTCACTAAGTTGGAACCGTATGTGATTAGGTACTTGACGAAGTATTCTGGACGGTTATTTTGTGGATTGGCGGCTTTGTGCTTTATTGAAGACGCAGCGGGATTTCAAGGTGAGTAATCTCACAAGGTTTAATATGAACGGTATTACCATTATTGTTTTGGCGTTAATTAATTAACTGCAAACTATAGTTGGTATTAGTAGGCATTCCTAAGCGAATAACTACGTATATATATATTTACGTGAAATATATATATCCTTGTGGATGATTGTGATTAATAATAATATGCATGATGGTGTTCATATTATTGTTGAATGTGACTTTTCAAGAAACAATATTGTGGAAAAAGATGTTTTCTATTGTTTGAAAAGTATTGAGCTTGATGTTACATTTTTGAGTCAAGCGTGACTCATTTTAGATGTATTGGTCTTGTACCAAGGGTCACAGATCGTGAGCAGGGATTGGGAAAACCGAAACTAGATGTTTGTAACGTTTTAGGTCGGATGCGACTTACTTATGTTGACTTTAAGACCAGACAGGGTCTAAGAAGATCTTATGTCACAGATGGTCACAGGTTGCAGAAGGTGACCTTGATGTTTGATTTCATGACCAGACGGGGTCTGAAGATCATGTGTCAAAGATGGTGACAAAGCACAGATGGTGACTTTAATGTTGATTTTGAGACCAGACGAGGTCTGAAACCACATGTCACAGCTGGTGATAGGTCGCAGATGGTGACCAAGGCAGGAAATAGGTAATTACATCCGTAACAGGACGAGTGGTTACGATTTCAATAGAGCTATAGTCTGTCTGCCATTATAGATTATGGGGGTAACGGTCGAAGTTGCTGGAGACTCATAAGTATGTAGTTAAGGAAAATTCCTTGAGTATTCTTCTTTTATTTTCTAGATGAGACTTGAATTGCTTTTTGATGGTTAAGTTAGCAAATAGAACATTATCACAGCGGTGATTTATGTTGTCCTTTCGATGGGAAGGATATGGAATGTTAGAAGGAATCATGGCTGCATGTTTTCCTTATACTGATTTGTGTGAGTTGTTGATTGATGTTCATGAGTTACTCATATGGGCTTGCAAAAGCTTACCGGGTTTGTTGTGTGGCAAACCGGTGCACCATTCAAACAGTGTAGGGGTTAATCCTGCAGGTTAGGGTAATCGTGGCTGAAGCTGAGGTAACTTGTTGGTAGCAGAACAGGAAGGAAGCAAATTTTGTTGGCTTTGCCAGTGTATGACTTCCTCTATGTGGTAAGCTCTGAGGAGCATTTACGTTTTATTTTGTGATGATAATTTAATTCGTAAGTTTTGTAATATATGACTCTGTGGAGCGGGTCAATATTTGAAATTGTGGGTTCAGGGCATCAATATGTACTTGCTGTAAAGGGTAGATGTCTCCATGTACCTTGTATTGATGGCTGAACGATCGCGCATCTATAATTATGGGATTATATATCGATTTTCTTGTGTGTAAAATCAGGGGCGTGACAATGTTAACGTCTAAGATTTAATGTAATACCCCGAAAATTCAATTTAATTTCCGATGACATTTTGGAAATGATTTTGTGGTCATGGGCACGAGTACGAAGCTTGGAGGAGTTGTGGAAGTAGTTCGAACGATTTTATTTTCGAAAACGAACGTTATTCAGGGGGTCTCAAAAAGTGACTTTTTATACGTACAAAATTTGGGGAAACTTTCTTCATGAAAGTTGTTGAGCTCGTCGATACGATCTCGTGCATGTGGAACGCAATATTCGGAGTTCGTAAGAATAAGTTATGAATTTTTGAAAATTGGGAATTTTCTATAAATAGGAAAATTTTCTGATTTTTTTTCATTAAGGACGAAAAAAATCTCTTTTTGCTGAACAGTCCCCCAGCTCTCTCCGTTCTCTCTCCTCCGTGCAACCTCAAACCCGGCGGGTCTCGTCTGACCAGACCCTGTCATTCCGGCGCCGTCAGGCGTCCTCCAGCGGCGACCCGGCCCTCCCCGGACTCACCGTGCCTCACCCAGCAGCCCCATACCATCGATTCGCCAAGCCGCTGCCCTTAGACCTGGATCGAAGATGCCCAGTCAAGCAAAATCGGACCCGACCGGATCTCCTACTTCTGGCGACCACCCGACGGAATTCTTCAAGTTTTTGGGTTGTCCTCTTCCCCCTGATCATCCTCATATCCTCCTTGCTTGACGATTTTGAGTGTGGAGCGAAAGATCAAGGATTAAAGATTGACGGCTCTGGTTGGTTCTGGAATCTGATCATGTGGTCGAGATTAATCCAACTTCCAAGCTTGATCTAGGACGATCTAGGCCAAACCAGACTTAGCTCCAGGTATGAAAGTTGATCACCCTTTTATTTTGAAGAAGTTTGTAGTTGATGACTTTTGCATCGGAGGTGGTTGACCGCCGTCTGACCTCCGCTTGTGGCGGCGCGTCGGACCTTTTTTGAGTTTTCATTATCTAGGCGATGATCTACGCATGCATACGAGCGTTTTGATATATCACAAGGTTATTTTAGAAAAAGGTTGATAAATAGTGGATTTACGTTTTGACGTTACTATTTAACGTTTTTACGTTTTATCTTCGGTTTACGATCTGCGAAGATCAAACCATCGGTTTTACTTCAAATTATAATATGTCGATCGTATGACTGTCCCGATGACTTTGTGAGGTCACGGGCGAAGATCCGATCGTTGGATCTTCGTATAATTGTGAAATAGTGATTTGGAAGGCGATTCGTGAGAATCCGACCGTCGGATTTTCATAAAATTTTGTGGAGATGTTTGTAAGGACGATTCAAGAAAATCCGACCGTTGAATCTTCGTGATAATTTTGGAGGATGATCCTAAGGGCGATCTGTGAGGATCCGACCGTTGGATCATCGTTTAATTACGATCCAACCGCTGGATCATCATTAATTTAGAATCCAAACGTTGGATCATCATTAATTTAGAATCCGACCGTTGGATTGTAGTATTTGTGTGGTTTATGAATGATTTGCTAAGATAAGATCGTATCTGATTAGGTGACTGACGGTTTGAGTTGGTGGGCGATTGTGAATCGTATTTTGAGCTGCTTAGAGGACGCAGCTGGATAAGAGGTGAGTAAATCTCACATGGTTCATATTACGAACCAAATGTCTTTAATTACCTTGTTTATATTGTGATTGAAGTGAAAATGTGTATGGAAATACAATATACCATGTTATTGTTGATTTTATTGTGAGAAAGCATAAGTGAGTCGAAGTATAACATTTGAGTCAGATAGGATGACCTTTAAAATGTTTTGATCTACGGATTGGTCACCAGTGGTGACAGAGGCAAGGTCTTCGTAAGCGTGAACCTTGGCCAAGGTGACACATTACGACGATTCAGTTAGAGCTCTAGTCTGTCTGCCATAGTATGACATGAAAGAGCGAGTTGGATAATCGTGATCATGAATACAGTATGACATGAAAGCAGCGAGTTGGATTACTCGTGCTCATGAATACACTTTTGAAATTTGACGTATGACATGAAAGCAGCGAGTTGGATTACTCATGCTCATGAATACACTTTTGAAATTTGACGTATGACATGAAAGCAGCGAGTTGGATTACCCGTGCTATGAATACACTTTTGAAATTTGACGTATGACATGAAAACAGCGAGTTGAATTACTCGTGATCATGAATACATATTTATTATATGAGTTGGGTTGAGTGGTAAAGGTTGAGATTGGGTGTGTTTACTTGAGTTAAAATATTTGTGAGATAATAAATCAACAGTTCATTCTTGTTTACTCATACGAGCTGTCAAAAGCTTACCGGGTTTGGTGTTGTTGCAATTCCGGTACACTATTCAAATTGTGTAGCGGGTAATCCTATAGGTCAGGAGAATCGAGAAGGTGATCAGGCTGCTTAGAGTAGTGGTATTTGAGTTACAGCATTATTGTGAGGTTGTTATGCTCTTTTGAGCTTACATTTAAATTTGGAGAGAGTGTGCTGTAATATTAAACTCTTGAGGATTTGGTTTATGTATTATTGAGTGATGTGAGGTGTGTTTACTTATGAGAAAAAAATTCAGAACGTTTATTTGTTGTAGTTGTTTAATTCATGTTTCGGATTTGAATTTATTATTCAAAATTAGGGGCGTGATAGTTTGGCGGTAGCCAAACCTTAATTAACGTGGAGGGAGGAGTGGACCTTTTATAGGTGAGGAAGAGACTGATCTCTTCCTTGTTTTCGATGTGGGACTGATATGCTTCAGTCCCCAGCTTCTGATGCCTCAGCGAGGTGATTTTGGGGTGGCGAGCGGTGATCTCGGGATGGGCCGGAGGTCAGGTGACAGCCTGCATGGCTGTGTTTCTGTAGGTCACACCCTCGATGATTGTTGGTGCCGCTGGTGGCAGTATTAGCATGGCTCATTGTAGCTAATTATGCTTGATAAATGCTCTTGTAAGTACAGTAAGAACCCTAATGTTCACCATCTGAGAGTGTTTGGAAGTCCATGCTATATCTATTGGGATAGAGAAAAACTTGTTAAGTTTGATTCAAGAAGTGATTTGGAGTTTTTTGGGGCTATTCCACCACCAGGAAGGCATATCGTGCCTTCTACAAAGGAACAGAAATAGTGATGGAATCTATCAATGTCGTTGTTGATGCTTCTAATAGTGTTAGTGCTATTCAACCTGTTTATGATGAAGAATCTTCCAATTCATCTCGGGCTTCACACATTGAACCTGAGATAGACTTTCTAGATGATGAAGGTTGTGATATCTCGTCATCACCTCCTTGGAGAACAAGTTTAAGGAAAGTTCAAAAAGACCACAAGTGAATGCACCAAGCAAATTGTTTCTTAAGTCCCTTACTTGTGCTATGTCTCGCAAATTGAACCTAAGAATGCAAAAGAAGCTCTGGTGGCTGATGATCTGATTGTTGCAATGTAGGAAGAGCACTTTCAATTTGAAAGAAATGAAGTTTAGTAGTTCATCGTCTAAATAATGCAAATGTTATTGGAACTAAGTGGTAGTTCAAGAACAAAACTAATGAGACTGGACTTATAACCAGAAACAAGACAAGACTGTGGCTCAGGACTACTCATTAGTGGAAGGGTTAAATTTTGGATAAACATTTGCTCCAGTGGCTAGATTGGAATCAGTGAGGCTTCTACTTGCTGTGGCATGTCATATCAAGTACAAACTCTATCAAATGGATGTTAAGAGTGCGTTTCACAATGGTGTTTTCCAAGAAGAAGTTTATGTGGAACAACATGTAGGATTCAAAGACCCTCACAATCCTAATCATATGTATCGTCTAAAAAAAGCTCCTAACGGGCTGAAGCAAGCTCCTCGAACTTAGCATGGTTAACTTTCATCCCATGTTCTTGCAAAAGGATATACAAGAGGTACTATAGACAAGACCATGTTTGTTAAGAAAATTACCAAGTATGTGGTGAATGCTCAAGTCTATTTTGATGATATTGTCTGTGGCTCAACTTCAGAGAAACTTGTAAAGAGTTCAGTGATGTAATAAAGCAAGAGTTTGAGATGAGCTTATGTAGTGAACAGACCTTCCTCAGGCTACAAGTGAAATAAAGGTCAAATGGCATTTTTGTGTCTCAAGGAAAGTATGCAAAGTCTTCTGCAACATCCTGTGGGAGGAACCCCACAATGCCACAATCTTGAGGCAATGAGAAGCCGACATGTGAAGAATGACATCACGATAACCCATTAACTCTAAACCACAAAGCCTTTTGGGTTTAGGTTGTTGGTTTACAAAACATTTTCCTTTGAGAAAAAACATTATAGCAACCCAATGACATATTTTCAAAAGAGGAATTTAAAATGAGCTATGAACTTTGGGCTTACATTAGGAGCACAACTTTGGAAAAAAATTCACTAAGTAACACTATGCCAAAAAAGCTATCAGACAACAGAGTTCAGACGACAGAATAGTCATTTTCTGTCGTCGGAGTGTTTCAGACTAAACTCAGACGACACATAAATTAAATGTGTTGTCTGAATACAATGAAAAACCATGCTTGTTTCATTTTGAAGACATGGTCAGACTCAGACGACACTTAAATGTCGTCTGAAAAAATGAAAATTTTCTTAGCAAAACGTTTAGATTTCCCTCCAACAAGAATAAGTCTTTTCCCTCCTAAATGCCCAAACCTTATCAATGACCAGTGAATGTAAAACTATTCAGACAACAGAGCTAAGAAATTCTGTTGTTTGAATAAGGTGAGTTCAACTTTTTTATTTGAAGTCTGTTTTGACATAACACAAAACCTAGCAGCTTCGTGTTTTTCAATATTCCCACAAACATTACCTAGCCTCTCTGTCTAAACTCTCTTACCAACCAGAAACTCTATACCTCTCAAAAATCGGCCATCTCTCAAATCAAAACTAATTTCTGAAACCCAGTCCTCTCTTACCCAGATTTCTCTCCTAATCTCCTTGACGAATGGATGATCAACGGCGGTTGCATGACTGGCAGCGACACATCTCTGCTCCCCCATCGCTGACCTCGCCAACTCGATTGGAGAGTTGGAGTTCTCCCGACTCGGCAACCTGCAAGAGTGCAAGGCTAGAACCAGCAACCCATCTCCTGCCTCCTATCTGGGCCTCTAGCCTTTCAAGCCCCACTGGCCACCTCCTCCAGTCTTTCAATCCCCACCAGCAACCCATCTCCGCGGCTCCGCCTCTAGGTATCTCACCATCTCTCTCCCTCTCCGTTTTCTTCTCCTCCTCTGTGAAGGCTGAAGGCTCCTCCGATCCTCCTCTTGATCTGTAAATAATCGATTTCTAAGCTTCTATTCTTGTAAATAATCAATTTCCAATCAGTAAATAATCGATTTCCATTTGAAGGGCAGCGACACATCTCTGCTCCCCCATCGCTGAACTCGCCAACTCGATTGGAGAGTTGGAGTTCTCCCGACTCGGCAACCCATCTTCGGCCTCCAGCCTTTCAAGCCCCACTGGCCGCCGCCTCCAGTCTTTCAATCCCCACTAGCAACCAGTCTCCGCGGCTCCGTTTCCAGGTATCTCACCATCTCTCTCTCCCTCTCCGTTTTCTTCTCCTCCTCTGTGACGGCCGAAGGCTCCTCCGATCCTCCTCTTGATATGTAAATAATCGATTTCTAATCTTTTATTCTTGTAAATAATCAATTTCCAATAAGTAAATAATCGATTTCCATTTGATCTTGTATTCTTGTTGGTTTTTAACTAAGGTAACGCCATAATGGTATAGTTGAAAACTTGAAAAGGGTAATGGGTAATGGGTATAGTTGAAAACTTGAAAAGGGTAATGGGTAATGGGTTTGATTTCGAATTTGCATTTGATGTTGATGATATAATTGCAGACAATCAAAAGACTCAAACTGATATAATTGCAATTAGGATTTAATGCAGTTTGCAATTAGGATAGGATGCTTGTGTTTTGCTGTGAATCTGATAGCATAATTAGGATAGCATAATTGATACCAATATGATAGCATGTTTGTGTTTTAGGCATCCAAATGGCCAAATATAAACTCTAGTTGTTCTATTACTGAAACAGGAATTTGATAGCTTCTTTGACTCAGAAGTTGACCAAAATTCTAGATAGTTTTGGTTTTCTGGGTTTCAGAAGCAGTGAAAATGAAGCATGTTTTATATGTTTTTAGTCCGAAATCAAAATGTATGGGTCATTAAATCTGTGGTTTTGTGTTGGTGGGTTCAAATTCTTATGAGATTGGGTTACTGGGTTTTTTGCAGGTGAAGTATTCGCAAGAGCCGGACAACAATACCAAGTGTAAGTAATTCGTAGTTTAACCAATGTGTTTGTTTCGTGGGCTTATTAGTACGAGTTTGAGTGTTTTTGAAAATCTAATGGTTTTTATTGTTTTGCAATGATGAATCAGCCTACAAAGCCAGAGGCAGCGATCTCTGCGTTCATTTTAAGGTACAAAAGAACTTGATATTCAAAACTGGTCGGTTCAAAAGAAGTTGACCAAAATTCTAGATAGTTTTTACTTCAGCTTGTGAATATTTGTAAAAAAAAAAATTATTATTATTCTTTACCATTACATTTTCTAAAATGATACCTTTTGTTTTCCCCCTTTCAAATTGATCTTTTCCTGTACATTAATCTCAAGAGGAACAAAATCACCAACCCAAAGTTTATCTTCACTTCTTTTAAGTCTTTCTTTGTAATCTTTTACTTGCATAAAGCAATCATGTAGCTGCAGATAATAAAACAACATGCATTAACTTTAGGCAATGTTACAGAAGCACTGGCATTATATATAAATGCAACACATACCCTCTTATGTGCCATCTAGGCAGTAGCTTGAGAGAGCCAAAAGACAAAGCATTCTTATTCTTTTGTGCATTCTTACCTCAATTCTATGAATTCAATTTGGACGCTGTCATGTGTTGTTGTTAGTTGTTACTGACCTATACTTGGAATTATTGATTCAAAGGAGTTCTTAAGCTGTACTTGGAATTATTTACTCTTTAGGTTGGAGATTGTGGATTATCAAGAATCAATCACAATACTTTGGTATCTGGTGATGTGCGAGGAAAGCTTCCATGGATGACACCAGAATTGTTGAACGGTAGTAATAGCCGGGTTTGTGAAGAAGGTTAGTAGGACTTTATATATTTTTATATCCTATATTACTGCAAAAGGAAAAAAGCATCATTTGCCAATGAAATTAGCATTCTGCTACTATCTTTGACAGGTTTATATTTTTTCATTTGGAATTTCAATGTGGGAGATTTCATTTGTAATATTGTTTGGAATAACTGAATTGGTATTCTGTCATATTCTTCAATCGTGCTTCTTCTAGTCACTTTGCTATTATCATTCAATTTGGAGAACTTGCTTGTTTACTGACTTATTTCTTTAGCTTCTTTAAATCTTATATCTGTTAGAATGTCAACACATGTTAATGTGTTAGTTGTTTTGCCTTGCGACATATCTGAAATATATGTGCAATATATATGTGCAAATGTGTAATACCCCGAAAAATTCAAATTAAATTCTGTGGATTTTTAGAATTGATTTCGCGGTATTAGGAGCGAGTACGAAGCTTGGAGAAGTTGTGGAAGTAGTTCGAACGATTTTATTTTCGAAATCGAACGTTATTTAGGGGGCATCAAAAAGTGACTTTTTATACGTATGGAATTTGGGAAAATTTCCTGCATGAAAATTGTAGAGCTCGTAGATACGATCGCGTGAATATGTGGAACGCAATATTCGGAGTTCGTATGAATAAGTTATGAATATTTGAAATTTGGGAATTTTCTATAAATATCCAAAAAAAATCCGGATTTATTCATTAAGGACGAAAAAATTGAGTTTTTGCGTTTTGGTCCCCGAAACTCTCCGTTCTCTCTCCTCTCCCACGCGGCCGAACCGCTTGACCCGACCCGGCCCCATCTCTCACCTCCGGCTGATGTCGCTTTTGGGAAGCGCTCAATTTAACCCTGAAATGTCATTAGTAGTATAAAGTAAATAGGGATCGTTCTAATCCGGGGATTGAGGGTACACCTGTCAATGTAGGACAAATAATTAAAATTAAAACAAAGTATAATATTCACAAAGGTATTCACAATTATAAACATTATTTACGAAAATAGGGGGGATTTTGTTTTTGGTTTTCTTTTTCCGAAAATAAATACTAAGTGAACAAAATAATTAAAATGCAAAAACATAAAAATACAAATGGAATGAGAGAACAAAGATCAAAACTGAAATATATGATTAAAATCGATTCAAGTTCTAACATTGTTCATCATAGTCATGCAAGAGGAGTTGATCATGTGAAACGTTAAAAGCAAACAATTTCCCATATTTTACTTTCAATGCAAATTAATCTAAGTGAAAGCACAAAGACTAATCCTATCAAACATGCATTCAAGCCCTAGAAAGCTAGTCAATCACACATGTTTAACGCAATAAACACCTAGAAAGGCTATCAACTCAAGTGTGCAACTTAGTATGAAAAAGTCCACCTAATTGCAATCCTCTTTGATTAAATTCGGTTTTTGCACAAAACCTTTACTACTTATTGATTCAAGAACACAAAACCAAAAAGTTGATTCATGTTCTCAAATTCGTAGCACCAATCATATAAAAACCCTAAAAGTTTCGAACCATTTAAGATTAATATACAAAAGATTTCTATCATGCAAATTTAATCAAACACTCACACAAAAGCAACCATAAATCGCAATATATGAATCTGAAAATTATCAATTAATCATAAAAATTCCAGATTTCAACAATTGTTCAAACATATATGTCAACTAAGGCAAAACCAACGAAATACAAAGCAAAGGTTACAAGGAGAATCGGATTACACCGTGGATGAAGATGAGATGAATGAATTGATGATATGGTCTCTTGAATTTCGAAAGCAATCTTCAAGGATGGTAATGGATGATGCTCACGGCTTGTCTTCTTCTTCCTTGGCCTTGCTTGAACTTCGTGGTTGCCCTAGAGGATGGAGAAGAGCACGGCTAAGCTAGAGAGTTTTCTGATTTTTTTCTCAAGTGTAGAATGTAAAGAATTCGGAACCCTTGACGTTGAGAAAGTGTGAGCATATATAGGGGACGGCCCCTTGGTCTCCAAGCCGTCCAAAACCCTAAGAAACCTCACGGCATGTGCTTGATAACTCCACATATTTTCCTCCAATGCTTGCTTGCCACATAAGCCCTATGAGGTGGTCCAACCAATCACAAAATTCCAATATTAATTCCCTAAATAATCTTGCCGAAATATAGAGATATTTTCTGATTTTATGCTTTTGATTTCGGCCAAAACTCTTTAGGGAATATAGGAATGTATCTAGACTTCTTTTGAGCTTTTCTTGGTCTCCACACATATTTTCTTTCCTTAAAACTCTCTAGATAATATCTTTGCCGAATTCTCTAGGGTTTCTTCTTTATTTTGCACGGCAATTCCTTGTTTTTCTCTTGGCATTGGACGACAAGAAGTCTCTAGGGTTTATCTCCAAGTGTATTTCCTTTCCATAAAAATATCCCTAGAAAATCTCCCTAGAAAAAATCTCCCTTGAATTTCTGATTTTTCTCACGGCAAACCCTAGTTTCTTTCTTGGAATTTCACGGCAACAACAACATTCTAGGGTTTACTCTTGCGTCACAACCCTAGTTCCATGGGCTCTTGTGGGCTTTTATCCAATTAGCCGAAAATCCAACAAGTCTTGAGAGTTCTTGGGCCTCCATGCATCACCTTTATGCCATGTCATCAACTAGAGTCTTCAAGAAGCTTCCCTCATGCCATGTACTTCATTAATTCGATCTCCACTCTTGGTTGGCTCAAGAGTCTTGTTCTGGCAAGCTTTCCTTTCTGGACAGGGTTTCCTGGTTGAAGTAGGAAAACTTCTTTTCTTCATTTCTGCTCATTTCTGTGGCTCATTGTTCCTCATCTTTGCTCCCCTTGGTGTTCGCAAGCTCCTCTTTCCATTTATGAGTTCATTTCCACTTTTTAGCTCGGAGGTCCTGAAAATAGAAACTAATAAGAAAAATAGAAACTTTCCTAAAATGAAAAATGGAAACTTTCCTAAAGTGAAAATGGAAACTTTCCAAAAATGAAAAATAGAAACTACCGAAAATGAGAACTTACTAAAAATGATAAATAGAAACTACAAAAATAGAAACTTTCTACAAATAGGAACTTTCCCAATCAAAGAATGGAAACTTTCCTAAACAGGGTTTTAATAAAGAAATAACGCAAGAAATGTAGGGAAATGCAGTTAAAACGTCGCATTAAAATGCTCCTATCAAATTCCCCCACACTTAGCTTTTGCTAGTCCCTTAGCAAAATCACACTAAGACTCAACGAAATTTAAAGACTCTACAAACAAAGACTCTATTGCCCTTCAACTTTTTGTCTCAGCAATCTCTTACTTTCACAACATCAAGATTAGCACTTAACCAAGATTCAAATAGTAGGCATTCGGGAGTTAATTGAAACACATAATTTACACATACACAAGTAGGACTTGGTTGTAACAATGGTGATGGGTTCTGTTAAGCATGTTTCAAACAAGTATGATTCAAATCCTCACAAGGTATATCCACTCTTTCTTCTCTCAGAATTCAAGGCAATGCTTAAAAGCTTATACACTCAAGTATATGTGAAAGATAACAAGTATATCACATAATGTAAGAAATGAAAGCACATGTATAATTTTCTTTAAAGATCTCATGAAGGATACCAACTACTTGCACAGATGGACCTAAGCCATAGGTTCAACTCTTGTAACTCATCTCCACATCAAGGGCTGTCCCATCTTAAGGATCAAGAAGGTCTTCTCAAGGGTTGTAATGGGGCCATGGCTCAAGGTTTAAAGAAACGAAAGATAAGGATTTGTCAAAGTGTCCTAAAAACCTAGTAGAGCACATGTAGATGTAGAGAGACTTCTAGAAATCCACCAAGGCATTGCAAAAACGTCACTTTCCCTAGAGGTAACATAAAAGGAGCCTAATGTCTTCATGTTGGGCCCAATCTTCATTGTAAACTTCCCTTGAACTATAGTGGAATGGACAAAGGCCAAATTTTTCTGTAGTGGGCCTTTAGTTCAAAGTAAACTCCAAAATCACTAAGTATGGGGGACTAAAATCCATAAACATACATTTTCTTTCTTTTTTTTTCTAGCCGTACACATTTTTCTTTTCTTTAATTTTTCACGGCTTTCACATATTTTTTTCTCTATGGACAAGTCTACCCCCACACTTGAACTTTCACCTCTTCTCAATCTTCATCCTTAGCACCAAACCCGTGTAGTATGTCTCAAAAGATAGCTCCACTAAGTTCTTAGAACAAAGGGTAGGGTTGTAACTATACTAAGCTTCATGGTTAAGGGTTTTAAGGGTGATGAATGAAAAGGCTTAATGTAGGCTCAAAGGGGTTTATCTAGGGGAGTCCCACGACGGGCACAATTAGGGACACAGGTTCATTTGGCAATGGTGGTGATCCTAGGGTGTCTCTATCCTTTCCAGAATCAGGGCCATGTATTGATAAAACGTCTCAACAAGCACAAGAGTGGCAAGTAGTCAATCTAGTCATCAAAACATCGCCAAGAAAATAAGAATATATTTTTCATTCCACTCCAAGAAAAAGGGACATGGGTTCAATTATCTCACATGGGTTTATATGAATCAAAACTCATCCTAACATGCTCATATGCTGTACCAAAGTCACGAAATCCATATCCACTACAAGGCACATATTTTTCATGTATCTCAATTAACCAAAGAATACCATGTTAAAGTCATCTCAACTTTGTGATCCTCTTTTAGTCATGATTTCAGAGATATAGAATCATCCTAGACAGTTGAAAGGGCATCCTAAGACTCAAAACAAAAACAAAAGCAACGAAAATTTTTAAATTTTTGACATTTTTCAATTTGTTTGTATTTTTCAATATATGACTCAAAATAAAAGACTCAAATATAAATCCCTTCCCCCACACTTAAATATTGCATTGTCCTCAATGTAATCAAGAATAAGCATGCAATGAAACACTTAAGCATATAGGGATGAAATTTACGAAAATAATGACTAAGTACAAAGAAAAATTGGAGGAGTAAAAGGGAAAGAGAAAGCAAATCTGCGTTGACGACTCCTCCACAACTACTTCAGAATTGGGTTGCCTCCCAAGCAGCGCTTGATGTTTATAGTCTTTCAGCCTAGACTTGTACCTCCATTTAATCTTCAGGGTTTGGAACGTTTTGGAGGGGTACAGCCTCCACTTCATGTTCCACAAAGGCCTCATAGTAAGGCTTCAAGCGATGACCATTCACCTTGAACTCGTTTCCTGTTTGTTCACTCTTTATCTGCACAGCTCCATGGGGAAACACATGAGTGATAACAAAAGGCCCAATCCAACGAGAACGAAGCTTACCTGGGAAGAGTTTGAGACGAGAATGGAAGAGAAGAACTTTTTGACCCACAACAAAAGTCTTCCTTCGAATCATTTTATCATGTAATGCCTTAGTCTTATCCTTGTAAATCTTAGCACTTTCGAAGGCATCATTCCTAATCTCCTCTAACTCTTGCAATTGCAACTTCCTATGAAGCCCAGCTGCATCAATATCCATGTTGAACTGCTTCACAGCCCACCAAGCTCTGTGCTCTAACTCCACAGGTAAATGGCAAGGTTTGCCACAGACAATTCGATATGGTGACATACCTATAGGAGTTTTGTATGCAGTCCTGTAAGCCCACAGAGCATCCTCTAAACGCAAGGACCAGTCCTTCCTGTTAGGGTTCACAGTCTTCTCCAATATCCCCTTGATCTGACGATTAGAGACCTCAGCCTGCCCACTAATTTGGGGGTGATAAGGTGTAGAAACCTTATGTGTCACATCATATCTCTTCAAGAGAGCCTCAATCGTCCGATTGCAAAAATGGGATCCACCATCACTAATGAGAACTCTAGGCATTCCAAACCTGCTAAAGATGTTAGACTTGATAAAATCTGCAACAACCTTAGAGTCATTAGTTCTAGTGGCCTTTGCTTCCACCCATTTGGAAACATAGTCCACTGCAAGTAAGATATATAGGAACCCAAAAGATGATGGGAAAGGTCCCATGAAATCTATACCCCAGACATCAAAGATTTCAACAGTTATGATATTAGACAAGGGCATTTGATCTCTAGGACCTAGATTTCCTGTTCTTTGGCACTTATCACAAGTTGAACAATAGGTATGTGCATCCCTAAACAATGTTGGCCAATAGAACCCAGACTCTAGTACCTTAAATGCAGTCTTCTTAGACCCAAAGTGACCCCCACATGCTTTAGAATGGCAAAAAGAAAGTATGACATTTTGTTCATGTTCAGGCACACATCTCCTAATCAGTTGATCAGGGCAATATTTCCACAGATAAGGTTCATCCCAAACATATTGCTTAACAATTTTCTTAAGCCTATCCTTATGAGCACGTGACATGGTATCAGGAATCTTTCTAGACACAATATAATTCACAATATCTGCATACCATGGTTCACTTACCTGAAGTCCAAAAAGCTGCTCATCTGGAAATGTCTCCACCAGAGGGAGATGATCTGCTGCATGCACCAAACGACTCAAGTGGTCAGCTACCACGTTTTCACTACCCTTCTTGTCCTTGATTTCCACGTCAAATTCTTGTAAGAGTAGGATCCATCTGATGAGCCTTGGTTTCGCTTCCTTCTTGGTCATCAAGTACTTCAAAGCTGCATGGTCAGTAAAGATGAAAACCTTGGTACCAAGTAAGTAAGAGCGAAACTTCTCAAGGGTAAAGACAACTGCAAGGAGCTCTTTCTCTGTGGTGGAATAGTTCATCTGTGCATCATTTAGGGTCCTTGAGGCGTAGTAGATGGCATAGGGTGGCTTGTCCTTCCTCTGCCCCAAAACAACTCCAACTGCATAGTCAGAGGCATCACACATCAACTCAAAGGGCAAGGACCAGTCTGGAGGTAACATGATGGGGGCAGATGTCAACAACTCCTTAAGCTTGTCAAAAGCTTCTTGACACTCCTTGTCAAAGTGAAATGGCACATCCTTCTGGAGTAGTTGACATAAAGGTCTCGAAATCTTGGAGAAGCCCTTGATGAACCTCCTATAAAAACCTGCATGGCCAAGGAAGGAATGAATCTCTCTCACAGAAGTGGGAGAGGGTAAGTGACGTACAATATCCACCTTGGCCTTATCAACCTCTATACCCCTAGCAGAGACAATATGTCCTAGAACTATTCCTTGCTTAACCATAAAATGGCATTTTGATAGGAGCATTTTAATGCGACGTTTTAACTGTATTTCCCTACATTTCTTGCGTTATTTCCTTATTAAAACCCTGTTTAGGAAAGTTTCCATTCTTCGAATGGGAAAGTTCCTATTTGTAGAAAGTTTCCATTTTTGGTAGTTTCTATTTCTCCTTTTTAGAAAGTTTCTTATTTCAGTTTAGGAAAGTTACCATTTTTCATTTTAGGAAAGTTTCTATTTTTCATTAACAGTTTCTATTTTCAGGTCCTTGTCACAAATGAGCTGAAATGAGCTCACAAATGGAGAGAGAAGCTAGCCAACGTTGGAGGGAGACAAGATGAAGTACAAAGGGAAGCACAAATGAGCAGAAATGAAGAAATGAAGCTTTCCTGGTCCAACCAGGAAACCCTGTCCAGAAAAGGAAAGCTTGCCAAAACAAGACTCTTGAGCCAACCATGAATGGAGATCGAATTAATGAAGTGACATGGCATGAGAGAAGCTTCTTGAAGACTTTAGAAGATGACATGGCTTGAAGGTGACGCACAAAGGCCCAAGAACTCTCAAGAGGTTATGGATTTCGGCAAATGGATAAAGGCCCATGGAAATTAGGGTTTGTGACACATGAGAGATATTTTTGGAGAATATATATGTGTTTGCCGTAAAATACAAAGAGGAAAAGGAGGAGGCAACATGAAAATCTGAAAATATAATTGAAGATTTTGATTGGAGTAATTCAAGGGAGATTTTTAAGGGCAAAGAGATATTCTTGGAAGATTTAAATGTGATTTTTGGCCGAAAATGGTGAAGCAAATCAGCATTTATTTATGGAATTTCGGCAATTACTTTCCCAAGGATATTTGTGGCCGAAATTGGTGAAGCAAATCAGAATTTATTTATGGAATTTCGGCAATTACTCTCTCCTAAGATATTCTTGGCCGAAATTAATGAAGAAAATTAGAAAATCCTTATATAATTTCGGCAAGGATATGTATTAAAGGAATTTAGGGAATTAATTTGGAGAGTTTTGATTGGTTAGATGACACACCAAGGCTTACTTGGCATTCTACGATTGGTTGGACCACATCACAAGGCTTACTTGGCATCATACCATTGGTTGAAGTGATGTGGAAATTTCTGATTGCTTGGAGAACCCTAGCCGTGCCCCTATATAAACCCTCCTTTTCTCAACGTAAAAGGGTCCTCTTCCCATACAATTTACACTTTAGAAAAAAATCAGAAAATCTTCTTAGCATAGCCGTGAGTTTCTCCATCCTCTAGTCATCTCCACGAGTTCAAGCAAGGCCAAGGGAGAAGAAGCATAGCCGTGAGCATCCATCATCCATCTCCAACCTTGAAGCTTGCTTTCGAGATTCAAGAGACCACCACATCAATCGTTCATCACCATCTCCATCTCACGGTGTAATCCGATTCTCCTTTGTAACCTTTGCTTTGAATTTCGTTGGTTATGAACTAGTTGACATATGTGTTTGAACAAATATTAATTTCTGGAATTTTTATGATTAATTGAGAATTTTCAGATTCATATTATTGTTCTTCGAAAGTTGCTTATGTGGGTTTGTTTAATTAAATTTGTGTTATAGAAAACTTTTGTATTTTAATCTTATGTGGTTGCAAACACTTAGGGTTTCGATATAATTGGTGCTAGGTTTAAGAACATGAAATCGACTTTTCGTTTTGTGTAAACTTGAATCAAAGTAGTAAAGGTTTTGTACAAAGATCGAATTTAATTAACGAGGATTGCAATTAGGTGGACTTTTCCATACTAAGTTGTACACTTGAGTTGATAGCCTTTCTCTATGTGTAATGCGTTAAACATGACATGATTGACTAGCGTTCTAGGGTTTGATTGCATGTTTGATAGGATTAATCTAGGTGCTTTCGCTTAGGTTAATTAGCATTGAAAAGTAAAATATGGGAAATCATTTGCTTTCGAATGTTTCACATGATCAACTCCTTTCACATGACTTGGAAGAACAATATGAAGTTAATTCGAATTCAATCATGAACTTGGTTAATTAGCATTGAAAAGTAAAATATGGGAAATCATTTGCTTTCGAATGTTTCACATGATCAACTCCTTTCACATGACTTGGAAGAACAATATGAAGTTAATTCGAATTCAATCATGAACTTGGTTTTAATCTTTATTTCTTACATATCATTCTTGTATTTGTGTTTTTGTTTATACTTAGTTTTAATTCTTGTAATTTTCGAAAAACCAAAAACCTAAAACCCCCCCTAATTTCGTGAATAGTGTTTATATGTGTAAATATTATACTTTGTTTTATTTTAATTGTTTATATTGTCTTACATTGACAGGTGTACCCTCAATCCCCGGAATAGAACGATCCCTACTTGCTTATACTACTAATGATATTTCTAGGGTTAAATTGTGCGCTCCCAAAAGGGCACATCAATTTTTGGCGCCGTTGCCGGGGATTGAAAAATCATTTGCCATATTGTGAATATTTGTTTTGTATGTTGTGTTCGAAAAAAAAAAAAAAAAAAAAAAAATATTACTTGTTAATTGTTTGTAATTCTCTTAATTGTTAGTTAATTAGTTAATTAATTACTTAGGTTGTTATTTATATTATTGAACACGAATTTTAATTGTGAGTTGTAAATTAAAGAGGAATAGGTGAAGTCGTGTTTATTAATATTGGCCTAAACCCCTTATTGGTACCTAGTCCAGGTCCCTTAAGGTTGAGGGCGGCCTTTATTAACATTCATTGAACTGTCTTCACACTTAGGACCTTTTTCATCCAAGTAAGTATAGCCTATGTGGGATGGTGTCTAGGAAGGGGACAACGATCATGACGGTTTTTGAATCCAGAAGTGCTTACAAATGGGCTTAGCTCATGCCAAAATGGATTTTGTCTCTCGTGTTCGTCCTCCCCTACCTGGCCATTTCAATAAGGTTGCCCAAAGGATGTAGGAGGGACTTTGTGTCTAGACGACTATACTTGGGCCACACGTCCACTTGATTTACCGCTTGGAATTTAATTTGAAATCAATGATATTTGTAACAAACGAAAATGTTGTGATTCACTAAGGTATATTGGATTAAACATAGTCTTGAAAAGGGTAGCTGTTTCAGTCCCATTGCACATCGAGACTCCCTGTTCCCGTACCTAAGTGTTGAAAATAATTGTACAGAAAAGGAAAGAATAGAAATATTTGTAAGTATTTTCGTAAAAAAAAAAAAAAAAAAAAAATGTGTACAAAATGTAACGTTTGTTTGTAGTCTTGTTTGAAAGTTTTGTACAAAATGTGTCTAATCTTGTTAAACAAAAGAAAAGAATTAATTATGAATATCGTTAAATTCTTGATTGTTATAAGTGTGTACAATCGTATGAGTAGATAAGGGCCCTTTTGTTAATATTGGCCTTAACCCTTCATTAGTGCCTTTCTGAGGTCTTATGAGGTTGAGGGCGGCTTTTATTAGCATTTGGAGAACTGTCTAACACATGAGTTCTTTCCAAGCTGAGTAAGGGGCATATAGGTGGTGTCTTAGGTTGAGACCCTGGGTGATGGGTTCAATTGGATCTCAGAGATACTATAGACTGTGCCTAAACCACAATGTGGGAGTAGCCAATAGGGGCCTAAACCTCAATGAGGGAGTAGCCTCCGTAGTGTCACCAAAATGAGTCCTCCCTCTCACTTACCTCTTAATCTGGCCATCTAGCCCTCTGAAACAAAGGAAAGCAACTTATGTCTAGGCGACTATCCCTAGATCGTATCTCACCAATAGTAGTGGTTTCTGTTGGGCTCGACTTACAACTTGTAATCAATTGAGATATTAACTTTATTTGTAAAGATAATAATACACTTGAACATAACCTCCACATGTAAATTGTGTTGTTTTGTACATTTTATACTTGTATAAACTTCTTACGTAATATATTTGTGAAGATTGTGGATATTTTGTAATTTATACTTCTCTTTATAGTTGTAAATTTGTGATTAGTAAATCGTGAATAGTGACATTTTGTACTTGTGTCTCTGTGTAAAATTATGTACATTATACTTGTCTAAAATTATATATAAAAAAAAAAAAAGTGAATAGTGAATAGTGACGTTTTTTTTGTATAAATCATTAATTTGTATTTCTTTTATTGTATAGTCACTAACTTTATTTAGTGGAGGTCCGTCTGGCTGAAAGACGTTAAATTCAAGCGCTGCTTGGGAGGCAACCCAATTCAGAAGTAGTTGTGAAGGAGTCTACACACGCAGATTTGATTTCTCCCTCCCTATTTTCTCTCTTTTCATCTTTCTTTTTGAATTTAGTAGATCTTTTCGTAAATTCCATCCCTATATGCTTACTTGTTTCATTGCATGCTTATGATTGATTACATTGAGGACAATGCAATATTTAAGTGTGGGGGAAGGGATTTATATTTGAGTCTTTTATTTTGAGTCATATATTGAAAAATACAAAAAAATCGAAAAATGTCAAAAATTTAAAAATTTTCGTTGCTTTTGTTTTTGTTTTGAGTCTTAGGATGCCCTTTCAACTGTCTAGGATGATTCTATATCTCTGAAATTATGGCTAAAAGAGGATCACAATATTGAGATGATTTTAACATGGTATTCTTTGGTTAATTGAGATATATGAAAAATGTATGCATGTGTAGTGGATATGGATTTCGTGACCTTGGTACAGAATATGAGCATGTTAAGATGAGTTTTGATTCATGTAAACCCATGTGAGATATTTGAGCCATGTCCCTTTTCTTGGAGTGATAAATGAAAAATATATTCTTATTTTCTTGGCGATATTTTGATGATCTCATTATTCTTCATTTGATTGACTACTTGCCATAGATTAAGTTTGATGGACTAGAGAATGCTAGAATTCGCTCTTGTGCTTGTTGAGACGTATATCAATACATGGCCCTGATTCTGGAAGGGATAGAGGCAACCTAGGAACTACCACCATAGCCATATAAACTTGTGTCCCTATTTGTGCCCGTCGTGGGACTCCCCTAGATAAACCCTTTGAGCCTACATTAAGCCTTTTCTTTCATCACCCTTAAAATCTTTAACCTGAACCTTAGTATAGCTACACTCCTACCCTTTGTTCTAAAAACTTAGTGGAGCTATCTTTTGGGACTTTACTTAAGGATTTGGCATTGAGAATGAAAATTGAGAAGAGGTGAAAGTTCAAGTGTGGGGGTAGACTTGTCCATAAAAATATATATATATATATATATGAGAAAGCCGAAAAAAATGAGAAGAAAAGAAAAATGTCACGGCTCAAAAAGAAAGAAAAAGAAATATGTTTATGGATTTTAGTCCCCCATACTTAGTGATTTTGGAGTTGATTTGAATTGAAGGCCCACTACAGAAAAATTTGGCCTTTGTCCATTCCACTATAGTTCAAGGGAAGTTTACAATGAAGATTGGGCCCAACATGAAGACATTAGGCCCTTTTATGTTACCTCTAGGGAAAGTGACGTTTTTGCAATGCCTTGGTGGATTCCTTGAGGTCTCTACATCTACATGTGCTCTGCTAGGTTTTTAGGACACTTTGATAAATCCTTACCTTTCGTTTCTTTAAACCTTGAGCCTTGGCCCCATTACAACCCCTGATAAGACCTTCTTGATCCTTAAGATGGGACAGCCCTTGATGTGGAGATGAGTTACAAGAGTTGAACCTATGGCTTGGGTCCATCTGTGCAAGTAGTTGGTACCTTTCATGAGATCTTTAAAAGAAAAATATACATGTGCTTTCGTTTCATATAACATGTGATATACTTGCTATCTTTCACATATACTTGAGTGTATAAGCTTTTAAGCATTGCCTTGAATTCTGAGAGAAGAAAGAGTGGATATACCTTGTGAGGATTTGAATCAAACTTGTTTGAAACATGTTTACCAGAACCCATCACCATTGTTACAGCCAAGTCCTACTTGTGTATGTGAAGATTATGTGTTTCAATTAACCCTCGAATGCTTAAACATTGAATTTTGGTTGAGTGCTAATCTTGGTGTTATGAAAGTAAGAGATTGCTGAGACAAAAAAGTTGAAGGGCAATAGAGTCATTGTTTTTGTAGAGTCTTTAATTTTCGTTGAGTCTTAGTGTGATTTTGCTAAGGGACTAGCAAAAGCTAAGTGTGGGGGAATCTGATAGGAGCATTTTAATGCGACGTTTTAACTGTATTTCCCTACATTTCTTGCGTTATTTCCTTATTAAAACCCTGTTTAGGAAAGTTTCCATTCTTCGAATGGGAAAGTTCCTATTTGTAGAAAGTTTCCATTTTTGGTAGTTTCTATTTCTCCTTTTTAGAAAGTTTCTTATTTCAGTTTAGGAAAGTTACCATTTTTCATTTTAGGAAAGTTTCTATTTTTCATTAACAGTTTCTATTTTCAGGTCCTTGTCACAAATGAGCTGAAATGAGCTCACAAATGGAGAGAGAAGCTAGCCAACGTTGGAGGGAGACAAGATGAAGTACAAAGGGAAGCACAAATGAGCAGAAATGAAGAAATGAAGCTTTCCTGGTCCAACCAGGAAACCCTGTCCAGAAAAGGAAAGCTTGCCAAAACAAGACTCTTGAGCCAACCATGAATGGAGATCGAATTAATGAAGTGACATGGCATGAGAAAAGCTTCTTGAAGACTTTAGAAGATGACATGGCTTGAAGGTGACGCACAAAGGCCCAAGAACTCTCAAGAGGTTATGGATTTCGGCAAATGGATAAATGTAACGTCCCGAACCTAAATTTACCAGTTTACAAGTCTTTCGATGGGTAAACGACATTTACATTTACTTTTTGGCTCCGTTTCGACATTTTAGGGGGCCCTAAAAGTTGACTTTTTGTTCGGGTCAAAATTTGAGAAAATTTCCTTCATGAAAGTTGTAGAGGACATTAAACCGAGTGCGTGCATATGTGGTACGTAAAAATCGGAGTTCGTATGCGAAAGTTATAAGCGAAATAAGAAAGTTACTGTTTATGATAAATTTGTATAAATTTGAAAAGTTACTGTGGCCGGGTAACTTTTCTTTCTTTTCTCTCTCCTTCCCCCCGTGCTCTCTCAGTCTCTCTTCTGCAACTCTCTCTTTCTCTCTTCTGCAACCTCCTCTTTCACCACCTCTAGACCACCAAAAAGCGTCAAATCGGTGGCTACGGACTCGTCTTGACCTCCTCTTGGCCCCTACGGTGGTTGCTCACTGCGGCTTGGCCGGAAAACGACGTATCGGGTCCTTGAAGTTTACTGTAGCAGGTGACCGTTGACCCGAATTCCGGCCACCTCCGGCGACAAAGCCAGGCTTTTTAGAAGCGTCTTGAGGCGTACTTGAAGCTCCCCAAATATCTTGAAGCGATTTGCAGCGTGGAGGAAGAAAGCATAATTAGAAAATTTTACTCTACTTCGGTTTGCTTAATTGTTCGGCCACTTCAAGGTATTTTCTGACTTTGTCACAGTTGAGAAAGTTATTGGAAATGTTGATATGATGCTGTGGATGAAATTTGGTGGCCGGAGGAGGAGTTGGCCGCCGCATGAACAGTGGCATCGCATGAATAGTGCGATGGTGAATAGTGCGGTGTATGAACAGTGATTTATATTATGTTTTTATTAGCTAGTTAAATCCTATAATATTGGTAGAAGTTGAATATGTGAATTTGGTTGGAATTGGAGAAGTTTTTAATTGATTATGAATTTTTGAAGTTTAGGGTTTCGATTATCGAATTACGAGAATCCGACCGTCGGATATCTCTCGGTTCTGCTTTGGAACCTTTAAATTAACGAATTGGTATTAGTGGTATAATTTGGGTTGCATCCAAGGAGAAGTGGAGATGTAATTATGAGGAATTGATTTTAGGAATCGTATTAATTTGTCGAATAACTATTCACGGAATATAATTGTGTACAGGGCGATGTACCGAGCTATTGCTCGACGAAGGAACTCGTATGCATGGTCGCCTAAATAGTACTGTGAGTGGACATTTGTTTTTAAATTAATTCCGCATGCAGTATTATTATTATTTTCTTCCAATTGAGATTTAATTATGTTTTGAATATTTGAGATTTAGTTTATCGAGATTTATTTATGGATTACGAGATTAGTATTGAAATTCCTTCCCGAGGGCTTTTAGTAGATTTTTGAGATAGTCATTCATGAGTTATTGAGTTGGGAAATGATTTTCGGGAAGTGACTGATTCGGAAAAATATTATGAGAATTATTGTTTTCGAATATCAGTTTTTATGAAGATATACGAGTGCGAGGGATTTAGCAAATATTTGAGCATGATTGATTTATCGAGATTTATTGGGTTTTGAATTCCGCACTTATCAGACTTGGGTTAGATGGAGCTTTCTTTCCGAAAGCAATTATTGAATTATAGAGTATGTGATTATGCTTTCGAGGATTTATTGAGATATCGAGGATTGAGTTACTGAGTTATGCTTTCGGTGAATTATTATTGATTTATTGAGGTAATATCGAGTTTCTTTCCGAAAGCAAGTGATTGAAAGAGGTTATGTTCAGTTCTTGAGGAGGCTATTCATTTATTAAGGAGGCCAGTTTTGGCGCATGCGTATCTTACCTAGTTGGCAGTCCCTTCTAGGTAATAGTCTGGTTGGCAGTCCCTTCCAGACTACAGCTCGGTTGGCAGTCCCATCCGATGCGTCACCTGGTTGGCAGTCCCTTCCAGATGACATGAGGTAGCTAGTCGGCAGTCCCGTCTACTACCTGTGGTTAGTCGGCAGTCCCGTCTACTACATGTGGCTAGTTGGCAGTCCCATCTATCCACCGCCTCCTATCCCGGTTGGCAGTCCCTTCCGATGCGTCATCTGGGTGGCAGTCCCTCCTAGATGGCATGAGATGACTAGACAGCAGTCCTTTCTAGTCATCAAACGAGCCTCATGAAAAGGATGTTTTTATAAGGATTGAGGATGAGATTTTAAGAGGTTTCAAGATGTTCTTGTTACGTGATTGAGAATTCAGTGAAGAGGATGATTAAGAGTGTTTTCAAGATTGTTACTGCATGCGAGGTTTTAGAGAATAACTTGGGAAAGCATTAAGTTTTACTTATTCATTTGAAATTACTTATTTTTCGTCCACTCACTCTAACGGATTTTAAATGTTTTCCCCTGGGCCCTTCGGTTTTAAATGCCCAGTTTGCAGGCCAGTTTAGCTTGAGGTCGAGCGTACTTGGGGTTGAGGCATAGTTGTCATAGCTTCCGCATTATAAAAGTATTGGTCGTTCATCTTGTTTTCTTTTCTCTTGTACGCCTGTATATTAGATTGCTCTGATAACCTATGAGATTAATATTCTTAAATTCAGAATTGTTTATGAAATGAGATATATGAGATGTTGTGATATAGGGAGCAGGGTGGCTCCAGGAGAATAAGGATGGATGATTTAGAAGTGTGGATGTTTTTCTACAGGTTTTGGGTTGTCCATTTTTAGGGGAAGTTCTGTCAAATTTTTGGTAGAATTTCTTCTAAAGTGGGCCCCGCAGGACCTATTCGGATTTCAGGGTGAAAACCGGGCCGGGTCCTGTCAGTTGGTATCAGAGCACTAGGTTGTAAGATTCTGTAGACTTGTTTCGATCTGGTTACCTTATATGCTTGATGTTACTCAGTACCTCCCGAGTGATGGCCCGACTGCAGCGGTTCCCCATCGTTTACTCTTCGGTGCTGAAGTATTCATCAAGTATGTAAGGTACATGGTTAGTTAATTTTCCTTCAGGTGTTATGCCTCTTATACGCCGACCTCATAGGGATCTGTCTGCATATCAGATTGTTTAAGTGTCTTGCACCTTTTCATGGTGATGGTGATGTTAGATTACCTTACAGGGTTGAGTTATGCTACGAAATGTGATCCGAGGGAATGTGGTGGTTATCTCTCCCTCGATGCCAACAAGTTTGTTGGGGTAAGGTTTAAGGTGCAAGACTGGAGTTCGATTTCGTGTTTGATTGTTAGAGTTGAGTGGGCATAGATTTGGGTTGTCTCAGTTTGCTATAAATTGCTTTAGAATCAGAATTGTTGATGGAAATGGAACTAGTAATATTAGTGGTTCTGACGTTGAACCAAGTTTCAGGAGATGTGTTACGTGATGTGATATGTCATGTATGTGACATTTGGGATATCATTGACAGTTGTTGGAGATTACTTGGAAATCATAACTGGTTATCTTGGGTCTTTGACCTGACCATGATATTTGGATTTTGCTTTGTTCGGATTGGAAGAAATTGATTTTTGATACATTGACTTATAATTGATCCTTTTGAAGTTGTGGATCGTATTGAGTAAGGAGATAGTCAGAATTTAAGTTTGATATAGTTTTATGTTTGAAACTTGAGTATTTAGTTGGACGCATAGAGCTTTACAGCCGAGTTACGATCTTTGCCAGTATTTAATTGAGAAGATTAGAAACAACTTTTGTATATGAGATTGTGCCTATGCGTGTACTTAATTGGTTATCCGTTTTGGCTGAAACGGTTGTACCTAAAGTTTGGAGAATAGCGGTAGTGATTTCGTTGGGTATTTATAATGGTGCAAGTGGAATTACTTGTGATACAGAGTATGATTCGAGTTATAAATTGAGGAGTCTTGAAGATTAATTGTGATAGATTCTTGGTGAAGTTTTTGCTAAACAGTTGGATTGTGATATTGTAAGAGTGGTTAGTGGAATAACTTTGAGGAAATAAGTTTCCTAGTTGGCTCCGGAAATACTTCTAATTAAGGTTTGACCAGAATTCTTGTTATATGTGGGTCAAACGTAATACGGTATGTCTGTGTAGTGGCGTATTTCAATAGTAATTAAATGGAGGAATTGGATCGCCAGGTGGTTGGATTAAGTTCAGATCCAGGTACCGCTATGTGTGAAATGAGATGTTGGACGAGTGTCTGTTTTGCATCAAGGTTGTTGTTCGAGGAAAGACTCTGTGAACGGTGTTTGTCATCTAGGAAAATTGGTGGTTGCTTGAGTTGCATACATATACTAACAGATTGCTTTGAAGGAATTAAGTGAATTTTACTACCTTGGTACCGTTACTGGTGGTAATGGGTTCAACAGTTTGAAATTTAGTTTTCACTTTGATTGATATTTCTACTGTATGGTGGCCCATATTTGGAGAAGTACAGGAAGTTGTTGGTACGATTGATATTCGGTCACCATCACGGGTTTATAGGTACGTTGACTTAGCGAGATGTTGGAGTTGAGTTTGGAAATTGTTTGTTTGGACTTGGGTTTTATCAAGGGTTTCAATTGACTCTTGAAGTACTAAATTGTTGAGCGAGTATGGTTGAGTTGTGTTGTTGGATTTATGCTTAGCGAGATGAGGATTGAGAAATTTTGGTGCAATCTTAGTTAGCGCGGATTAGTTTTTGAAATTGTTGTTGTAGCTGGAATATTATTGAATAAGTGTTGTTAGAGGGTGGATCTTCAGCTACTTTATCCTCAGTTTAGCGATGACAGTGTCGTTTGGGGATATCGGCTTTGAGCCATGCAAGGAGAGTTGGCTATACTCAAATACTTGCAAGATTGACGTTGATTATTGGAATATTATGGTTTGGAAACGCAAAGAAGAAAGAATTGACTACTTTACTAGCAGTCTGGTACAAAATTTTTGAACATAAACAGGTGTGTGAAATGTGTCGCCTTATGGCCAGCAGGGTATGTATCAAAGAAGTTTCTCTAGTTGACTTAGATGTCATCTCAAGGCTTTGATCAATGTTTTAGTCAGGTATCAAAGTAGCGCAATGAAAGTGTAGTGGCCCCATAACATGCATGATTAAGAACTTATAGGTTGGTTCGAGGCTACTCTTTGATATGCTTGACGACTGTGGGATCTCTACGTGCACGACATTCGATCAAAAATCCAAGCACAAATAGACAAAGAGGAAGTGCGGTTTTGTGGTTGCTAAGGAAATTGGTTGTTTCAGACATGTGGGTTATCAGTGAGCATCTTGTGGTGTTTTATTAACTGTTGGACTTTCCATAACCCGTGTATGAATTGAAATTGTTTTAAGTGTGAGTAAATGTATTATCATGTTGTTGGTGAACAAAGTGGATCTTCACTGTACGAGTTATATGAAAAAGAGTATGAATGCTACTATTCAAACCGAATAGTTTGTGATATTGATACCATGAGTCATCCGAACTATTATTTGACCTAAATTTCTTGACGTTGAAGTTGTGTACTTGTGAGTATGTACTACTACATAGTTAGGTAAGACAAGGGTATCCAACTTGGAACATTGATACATTTGGGGTTCTAAGTATATGTTTTTGGTTGCTTGTGTAATCGAGATTGTCGAGATTATCAGCTACTCCAGTCGTTGACTTAAGATTGCAAAGGGAAAACTTAATCCAAAGAAGATTTGATTTTCGTTATGCAGTTTCAAGGTGTAGTTCTTTCAAGTAACCGACCTTGATTTAGCCTTGAGTCTTTATTCTGAGAATTTTAGTAGGTGTTTCTGCTCACATAGTTGAACCACTTACAGGTTGCTTCAAACATAATGGTTTGACGATGTTCTCCCTTAGTTGTTAAGGACGGTCAGTAATGAGTGGAAGTAAATCTATCTACTAAGACACTGAATTTAGTAAGAACGCTGTGGGAATTATTCAGATCGCAATAATTGGCTAGATTTCAGCTAGAGAATTGTTTCTTATAAGGGTTGATCTCCATGTTCTAATTGGTCAAGTTTTGGATCAGTTTTGAAGGTAATTTCTACATGATTTGAGCAGACTTGCACATCTTTTCTGTGCCTTATCATCGCCACAGCCGTACGATTGATGTGCTATTTATCTTCATGACTGTTTACTATGGATTGGCGTGTGCACTCATCTCTACTTCAACAGTATGGAATTTCGAGGACGAAATTTTTATAAGGTGGGGAGATTGTAACGTCCCGAACCTAAATTTACCAGTTTACAAGTCTTTCGATGGGTAAACGACATTTACATTTACTTTTTGGCTCCGTTTCGACATTTTAGGGGGCCCTAAAAGTTGACTTTTTGTTCGGGTCAAAATTTGAGAAAATTTCCTTCATGAAAGTTGTAGAGGACATTAAACCGAGTGCGTGCATATGTGGTACGTAAAAATCGGAGTTCGTATGCGAAAGTTATAAGCGAAATAAGAAAGTTACTGTTTATGATAAATTTGTATAAATTTGAAAAGTTACTGTGGCCGGGTAACTTTTCTTTCTTTTCTCTCTCCTTCCCCCCGTGCTCTCTCAGTCTCTCTTCTGCAACTCTTCTGCAACTCTCTCTTTCTCTCTTCTGCAACCTCCTCTTTCACCACCTCTAGACCACCAAAAAGCGTCAAATCGGTGGCTACGGACTCGTCTTGACCTCCTCTTGGCCCCTACGGTGGTTGCTCACTGCGGCTTGGCCGGAAAACGACGTATCGGGTCCTTGAAGTTTACTGTAGCAGGTGACCGTTGACCTGAATTCCGGCCACCTCCGGCGACAAAGCCAGGCTTTTTAGAAGCGTCTTGAGGCGTACTTGAAGCTCCCCAAATATCTTGAAGCGATTTGCAGCGTGGAGGAAGAAAGCATAATTAGAAAATTTTACTCTACTTCGGTTTGCTTAATTGTTCAGCCACTTCAAGGTATTTTCTGACTTTGTCACAGTTGAGAAAGTTATTGGAAATGTTGATATGATGCTGTGGATGAAATTTGGTGGCCGGAGGAGGAGTTGGCCGCCGCATGAACAGTGTCATCGCATGAATAGTGCGATGGTGAATAGTGCGGTGTATGAACAGTGATTTATATTATGTTTTTATTAGCTAGTTAAATCCTATAATTTTGGTAGAAGTTGAATATGTGAATTTGGTTGGAATTGGAGAAGTTTTTAATTGATTATGAATTTTTGAAGTTTAGGGTTCGATTATCGAATTACGAGAATCCGACCGTCGGATATCTCTCGGTTCTGCTTGGAACCTTTAAATTAACGAATTGGTATTAGTGGTATAATTTGGGTTGCATCCAAGGAGAAGTGGAGATGTAATTATGAGGAATTGATTTTAGGAATCGTATTAATTTGTCGAATAACTATTCACGGAATATAATTGTGTACAGGGCGATGTACCGAGCTATTGCTCGACGAAGGAACTCGTATGCATGGTCGCCTAAATAGTACTGTGAGTGGACATTTGTTTTTAAATTAATTCCGCATGCAGTATTATTATTATTTTCTTCCAATTGAGATTTAATTATGTTTTGAATATTTGAGATTTAGTTTATCGAGATTTATTTATGGATTACGAGATTAGTATTGAAATTCCTTCCCGAGGGCTTTTAGTAGATTTTTGAGATAGTCATTCATGAGTTATTGAGTTGGGAAATGATTTTCGGGAAGTGACTGATTCGGAAAAATATTATGAGAATTATTGTTTTCGAATATCAGTTTTTATGAAGATATACGAGTGCGAGGGATTTAGCAAATATTTGAGCATGATTGATTTATCGAGATTTATTGGGTTTTGAATTCCGCACTTATCAGACTTGGGTTAGATGGAGCTTTCTTTCCGAAAGCAATTATTGAATTATAGAGTATGTGATTATGCTTTCGAGGATTTATTGAGATATCGAGGATTGAGTTACTGAGTTATGCTTTCGGTGAATTATTATTGATTTATTGAGGTAATATCGAGTTTCTTTCCGAAAGCAAGTGATTGAAAGAGGTTATGTTCAGTTCTTGAGGAGGCTATTCAGTTTATTAAGGAGGCCAGTTTTGGCGCATGCGTATCTTACCTAGTTGGCAGTCCCTTCTAGGTAATAGTCTGGTTGGCAGTCCCTTCCAGACTACAGCTCGGTTGGCAGTCCCATCCGATGCGTCACCTGGTTGGCAGTCCCTTCCAGATGACATGAGGTAGCTAGTCGGCAGTCCCGTCTACTACCTGTGGTTAGTCGGCAGTCCCGTCTACTACATGTGGCTAGTTGGCAGTCCCATCTATCCACCGCCTCCTATCCCGGTTGGCAGTCCCTTCCGATGCGTCATCTGGGTGGCAGTCCCTCCTAGATGGCATGAGATGACTAGACAGCAGTCCTTTCTAGTCATCAAACGAGCCTCATGAAAAGGATGTTTTTATAAGGATTGAGGATGAGATTTTAAGAGGTTTCAAGATGTTCTTGTTACGTGATTGAGATTCAGTGAAGAGGATGATTAAGAGTGTTTTCAAGATTGTTACTGCATGCGAGGTTTTAGAGAATAACTTGGGAAAGCATTAAGTTTTACTTATTCATTTGAAATTACTTATTTTTCGTCCACTCACTCTAACGGATTTTAAATGTTTTCCCCTGGGCCCTTCGGTTTTAAATGCCCAGTTTGCAGGCCAGTTTAGCTTGAGGTCGAGCGTACTTGGGGTTGAGGTATAGTTGTCATAGCTTCCGCATTATAAAAGTATTGGTCGTTCATCTTGTTTTCTTTTCTCTTGTACGCCTGTATATTAGATTGCTCTGATAACCTATGAGATTAATATTCTTAAATTCAGAATTGTTTATGAAATGAGATATATGAGATGTTGTGATATAGGGAGCAGGGTGGCTCCAGGAGAATAAGGATGGATGATTTAGAAGTGTGGATGTTTTTCTACCGGTTTTGGGTTGTCCATTTTTAGGGGAAGTTCTGTCAAATTTTTGGTAGAATTTCTTCTAAAGTGGGCCCCGCAGGACCTATTCGGATTTCAGGGTGAAAACCGGGCCGGGTCCTGTCAATAAAGGCCCATGGAAATTAGGGTTTGTGACACATGAGAGATATTTTTGGAGAATATATATGTGTTTGCCGTAAAATACAAAGAGGAAAAGGAGGAGGCAACATGAAAATCTGAAAATATAATTGAAGATTTTGATTGGAGTAATTCAAGGGAGATTTTTAAGGGCAAAGAGATATTCTTGGAAGATTTAAATGTGATTTTTGGCCGAAAATGGTGAAGCAAATCAGCATTTATTTATGGAATTTCGGCAATTACTTTCCCAAGGATATTTGTGGCCGAAATTGGTGAAGCAAATCAGAATTTATTTATGGAATTTCGGCAATTACTCTCTCCTAAGATATTCTTGGCCGAAATTAATGAAGAAAATCAGAAAATCCTTATATAATTTCGGCAAGGATATGTATTAAAGGAATTTAGGGAATTAATTTGGAGAGTTTTGATTGGTTAGATGACACACCAAGGCTTACTTGGCATTCTACGATTGGTTGGACCACATCACAAGGCTTACTTGGCATCATACCATTGGTTGAAGTGATGTGGAAATTTCTGATTGCTTGGAGAACCCTAGCCGTGCCCCTATATAAACCCTCCTTTTCTCAACGTAAAAGGGTCCTCTTCCCATACAATTTACACTTTAGAAAAAAATCAGAAAATCTTCTTAGCATAGCCGTGAGTTTCTCCATCCTCTAGTCATCTCCACGAGTTCAAGCAAGGCCAAGGGAGAAGAAGCATAGCCGTGAGCATCCATCATCCATCTCCAACCTTGAAGCTTGCTTTCGAGATTCAAGAGACCACCACATCAATCGTTCATCACCATCTCCATCTCACGGTGTAATCCGATTCTCCTTTGTAACCTTTGCTTTGAATTTCGTTGGTTATGAACTAGTTGACATATGTGTTTGAACAAATATTAATTTCTGGAATTTTTATGATTAATTGAGAATTTTCAGATTCATATTATTGTTCTTCGAAAGTTGCTTATGTGGGTTTGTTTAATTAAATTTGCGTTATAGAAAACTTTTGTATTTTAATCTTATGTGGTTGCAAACACTTAGGGTTTCGATATAATTGGTGCTAGGTTTAAGAACATGAAATCGACTTTTCGTTTTGTGTAAACTTGAATCAAAGTAGTAAAGGTTTTGTACAAAGATCGAATTTAATTAACGAGGATTGCAATTAGGTGGACTTTTCCATACTAAGTTGTACACTTGAGTTGATAGCCTTTCTCTATGTGTAATGCGTTAAACATGACATGATTGACTAGCTTTCTAGGGTTTGATTGCATGTTTGATAGCATTAACCTAGGTGCTTTCGCTTAGGTTAATTAGCATTGAAAAGTAAAATATGGGAAATCATTTGCTTTCGAATGTTTCACATGATCAACTCCTTTCACATGACTTGGAAGAACAATATGAAGTTAATTCGAATTCAATCATGAACTTGGTTTTAATCTTTGTTTCTTACATATCATTCTTTTATTTGTGTTTTTGTTTATACTTAGTTTTAATTCTTGTAATTTTCGAAAAACCAAAAACCTAAAACCCCCCCTAATTTCGTGAATAGTGTTTATATGTGTAAATATTATACTTTGTTTTATTTTAATTGTTTATATTGTCTTACATTGACAGGTGTACCCTCAATCCCCGGAATAGAACGATCCCTACTTGATTATACTACTAATGATATTTCTAGGGTTAAATTGTGCGCTCCCAAAAGGGCACATCAATTTTTGGCGCCGTTGCCGGGGATTGAAAAATCATTTGCCATATTGTGAATATTTGTTTTGTATGTTGTGTTCGAAAAAAAAAAAAAAAAAAAAAATATTACTTGTTAATTGTTTGTAATTCTCTTAATTGTTAGTTAATTAGTTAATTAATTACTTAGGTTGTTATTTATATTATTGAACACGAATTTTAATTGTGAGTTGTAAATTAAAGAGGAATAGGTGAAGTCGTGTTTATTAATATTGGCCTAAACCCCTTATTGGTACCTAGTCCAGGTCCCTTAAGGTTGAGGGCGGCCTTTATTAACATTCATTGAACTGTCTTCACACTTAGGACCTTTTTCATCCAAGTAAGTATAGCCTATGTGGGATGGTGTCTAGGAAGGGGACAACGATCATGACGGTTTTTGAATCCAGAAGTGCTTACAAATGGGCTTAGCTCATGCCAAAATGGATTTTGTCTCTCGTGTTCGTCCTCCCCTACCTGGCCATTTCAGTAAGGTTGCCCAAAGGATGTAGGAGGGACTTTGTGTCTAGACGACTATACTTGGGCCACACGTCCACTTGATTTACCGCTTGGAATTTAATTTGAAATCAATGATATTTGTAACAAACGAAAATGTTGTGATTCACTAAGGTATATTGGATTAAACATAGTCTTGAAAAGGGTAGCTGTTTCAGTCCCATTGCACATCGAGACTCCCTGTTCCCGTACCTAAGTGTTGAAAATAATTGTACAGAAAAGGAAAGAATAGAAATATTTGTAAGTATTTTCGTAAAAAGAAAAAAAGAAAAAAAAAAATGTGTACAAAATGTAACGTTTGTTTGTAGTCTTGTTTGAAAGTTTTGTACAAAATGTGTCTAATCTTGTTAAACAAAAGAAAAGAATTAATTATGAATATCGTTAAATTCTTGATTGTTATAAGTGTGTACAATCGTATGAGTAGATAAGGGCCCTTTGTTAATATTGGCCTTAACCCTTCATTAGTGCCTTTCTGAGGTCTTATGAGGTTGAGGGCGGCTTTTATTAGCATTTGGAGAACTGTCTAACACATGAGTTCTTTCCAAGCTGAGTAAGGGGCATATAGGTGGTGTCTTAGGTTGAGACCCTGGGTGATGGGTTCAATTGGATCTCAGAGATACTATAGACTGTGCCTAAACCACAATGTGGGAGTAGCCAATAGGGGCCTAAACCTCAATGAGGGAGTAGCCTCCGTAGTGTCACCAAAATGAGTCCTCCCTCTCACTTACCTCTTAATCTGGCCATCTAGCCCTCTGAAACAAAGGAAAGCAACTTATGTCTAGGCGACTATCCCTAGATCGTATCTCACCAATAGTAGTGGTTTCTGTTGGGCTCGACTTACAACTTGTAATCAATTGAGATATTAACTTTATTTGTAAAGATAATAATACACTTGAACATAACCTCCACATGTAAATTGTGTTGTTTTGTACATTTTATACTTGTATAAACTTCTTACGTAATATATTTGTGAAGATTGTGGATATTTTGTAATTTATACTTCTCTTTATAGTTGTAAATTTGTGATTAGTAAATCGTGAATAGTGACATTTTGTACTTGTGTCTCTGTGTAAAATTATGTACATTATACTTGTGTAAAATTTATATAAAAAAAAAAAAAAAAAGTGAATAGTGAATAGTGACGTTTTTTTTGTATAAATCATTAATTTGTATTTCTTTTATTGTATAGTCACTAACTTTATTTAGTGGAGGTCCGTCTGGCTGAAAGACGTTAAATTCAAGCGCTGCTTGGGAGGCAACCCAATTCAGAAGTAGTTGTGAAGGAGTCTACACACGCAGATTTGATTTCTCCCTCCCTATTTTTCTCTCTTTTCATCTTTCTTTTTGAATTTAGTAGATCTTTTCGTAAATTCCATCCCTATATGCTTACTTGTTTCATTGCATGCTTATGATTGATTACATTGAGGACAATGCAATATTTAAGTGTGGGGGAAGGGATTTATATTTGAGTCTTTTATTTTGAGTCATATATTGAAAAATACAAAAAAATCGAAAAATGTCAAAAATTTAAAAATTTTCGTTGCTTTTGTTTTTGTTTTGAGTCTTAGGATGCCCTTTCAACTGTCTAGGATGATTCTATATCTCTGAAATTATGGCTAAAAGAGGATCACAATATTGAGATGATTTTAACATGGTATTCTTTGGTTAATTGAGATATATGAAAAATGTATGCATGTGTAGTGGATATGGATTTCGTGACCTTGGTACAGAATATGAGCATGTTAAGATGAGTTTTGATTCATGTAAACCCATGTGAGATATTTGAGCCATGTCCCTTTTCTTGGAGTGATAAATGAAAAATATATTCTTATTTTCTTGGCGATATTTTGATGATCTCATTATTCTTCATTTGATTGACTACTTGCCATAGATTAAGTTTGATGGACTAGAGAATGCTAGAATTCGCTCTTGTGCTTGTTGAGACGTATATCAATACATGGCCCTGATTCTGGAAGGGATAGAGGCAACCTAGGAACTACCACCATAGCCATATAAACTTGTGTCCCTATTTGTGCCCGTCGTGGGACTCCCCTAGATAAACCCTTTGAGCCTACATTAAGCCTTTTCTTTCATCACCCTTAAAATCTTTAACCTGAACCTTAGTATAGCTACACTCCTACCCTTTGTTCTAAAAACTTAGTGGAGCTATCTTTTGGGACTTTACTTAAGGATTTGGCATTGAGAATGAAAATTGAGAAGAGGTGAAAGTTCAAGTGTGGGGGTAGACTTGTCCATAAAAATATATATATATATATATATGAGAAAGCCGAAAAAAATGAGAAGAAAAGAAAAATGTCACGGCTCAAAAAGAAAGAAAAAGAAATATGTTTATGGATTTTAGTCCCCCATACTTAGTGATTTTGGAGTTGATTTGAATTGAAGGCCCACTACAGAAAAATTTGGCCTTTGTCCATTCCACTATAGTTCAAGGGAAGTTTACAATGAAGATTGGGCCCAACATGAAGACATTAGGCCCTTTTATGTTACCTCTAGGGAAAGTGACGTTTTTGCAATGCCTTGGTGGATTCCTTGAGGTCTCTACATCTACATGTGCTCTGCTAGGTTTTTAGGACACTTTGATAAATCCTTACCTTTCGTTTCTTTAAACCTTGAGCCTTGGCCCCATTACAACCCCTGATAAGACCTTCTTGATCCTTAAGATGGGACAGCCCTTGATGTGGAGATGAGTTACAAGAGTTGAACCTATGGCTTGGGTCCATCTGTGCAAGTAGTTGGTACCTTTCATGAGATCTTTAAAAGAAAAATATACATGTGCTTTCGTTTCATATAACATGTGATATACTTGCTATCTTTCACATATACTTGAGTGTATAAGCTTTTAAGCATTGCCTTGAATTCTGAGAGAAGAAAGAGTGGATATACCTTGTGAGGATTTGAATCAAACTTGTTTGAAACATGTTTACCAGAACCCATCACCATTGTTACAGCCAAGTCCTACTTGTGTATGTGAAGATTATGTGTTTCAATTAACCCTCGAATGCTTAAACATTGAATTTTGGTTGAGTGCTAATCTTGGTGTTATGAAAGTAAGAGATTGCTGAGACAAAAAAGTTGAAGGGCAATAGAGTCATTGTTTTTGTAGAGTCTTTAATTTTCGTTGAGTCTTAGTGTGATTTTGCTAAGGGACTAGCAAAAGCTAAGTGTGGGGGAATCTGATAGGAGCATTTTAATGCGACGTTTTAACTGTATTTCCCTACATTTCTTGCGTTATTTCCTTATTAAAACCCTGTTTAGGAAAGTTTCCATTCTTCGAATGGGAAAGTTCCTATTTGTAGAAAGTTTCCATTTTTGGTAGTTTCTATTTCTCCTTTTTAGAAAGTTTCTTATTTCAGTTTAGGAAAGTTACCATTTTTCATTTTAGGAAAGTTTCTATTTTTCATTAACAGTTTCTATTTTCAGGTCCTTGTCACAAATGAGCTGAAATGAGCTCACAAATGGAGAGAGAAGCTAGCCAACGTTGGAGGGAGACAAGATGAAGTACAAAGGGAAGCACAAATGAGCAGAAATGAAGAAATGAAGCTTTCCTGGTCCAACCAGGAAACCCTGTCCAGAAAAGGAAAGCTTGCCAAAACAAGACTCTTGAGCCAACCATGAATGGAGATCGAATTAATGAAGTGACATGGCATGAGAGAAGCTTCTTGAAGACTTTAGAAGATGACATGGCTTGAAGGTGACGCACAAAGGCCCAAGAACTCTCAAGAGGTTATGGATTTCGGCAAATGGATAAAGGCCCATGGAAATTAGGGTTTGTGACACATGAGAGATATTTTTGGAGAATATATATGTGTTTGCCGTAAAATACAAAGAGGAAAAGGAGGAGGCAACATGAAAATCTGAAAATATAATTGAAGATTTTGATTGGAGTAATTCAAGGGAGATTTTTAAGGGCAAAGAGATATTCTTGGAAGATTTAAATGTGATTTTTGGCCGAAAATGGTGAAGCAAATCAGCATTTATTTATGGAATTTCGGCAATTACTTTCCCAAGGATATTTGTGGCCGAAATTGGTGAAGCAAATCAGAATTTATTTATGGAATTTCGGCAATTACTCTCTCCTAAGATATTCTTGGCCGAAATTAATGAAGAAAATCAGAAAATCCTTATATAATTTCGGCAAGGATATGTATTAAAGGAATTTAGGGAATTAATTTGGAGAGTTTTGATTGGTTAGATGACACACCAAGGCTTACTTGGCATTCTACGATTGGTTGGACCACATCACAAGGCTTACTTGGCATCATACCATTGGTTGAAGTGATGTGGAAATTTCTGATTGCTTGGAGAACCCTAGCCGTGCCCCTATATAAACCCTCCTTTTCTCAACGTAAAAGGGTCCTCTTCCCATACAATTTACACTTTAGAAAAAAATCAGAAAATCTTCTTAGCATAGCCGTGAGTTTCTCCATCCTCTAGTCATCTCCACGAGTTCAAGCAAGGCCAAGGGAGAAGAAGCATAGCCGTGAGCATCCATCATCCATCTCCAACCTTGAAGCTTGCTTTCGAGATTCAAGAGACCACCACATCAATCGTTCATCACCATCTCCATCTCACGGTGTAATCCGATTCTCCTTTGTAACCTTTGCTTTGAATTTCGTTGGTTATGAACTAGTTGACATATGTGTTTGAACAAATATTAATTTCTGGAATTTTTATGATTAATTGAGAATTTTCAGATTCATATTATTGTTCTTCGAAAGTTGCTTATGTGGGTTTGTTTAATTAAATTTGCGTTATAGAAAACTTTTGTATTTTAATCTTATGTGGTTGCAAACACTTAGGGTTTCGATATAATTGGTGCTAGGTTTAAGAACATGAAATCGACTTTTCGTTTTGTGTAAACTTGAATCAAAGTAGTAAAGGTTTTGTACAAAGATCGAATTTAATTAACGAGGATTGCAATTAGGTGGACTTTTCCATACTAAGTTGTACACTTGAGTTGATAGCCTTTCTCTATGTGTAATGCGTTAAACATGACATGATTGACTAGCTTTCTAGGGTTTGATTGCATGTTTGATAGGATTAATCTAGGTGCTTTCGCTTAGGTTAATTAGCATTAAAAAGTAAAATATGGGAAATCATTTGCTTTCGAATGTTTCACATGATCAACTCCTTTCACATGACTTGGAAGAACAATATGAAGTTAATTCGAATTCAATCATGAACTTGGTTTTAATCTTTGTTTCTTACATATCATTCTTGTATTTGTGTTTTTGTTTATACTTAGTTTTAATTCTTGTAATTTTCGAAAAACCAAAAACCTAAAACCCCCCCTAATTTCGTGAATAGTGTTTATATGTGTAAATATTATACTTTGTTTTATTTTAATTGTTTATATTGTCTTACATTGACAGGTGTACCCTCAATCCCCGGAATAGAACGATCCCTACTTGCTTATACTACTAATGATATTTCTAGGGTTAAATTGTGCGCTCCCAAAAGGGCACATCACATTTTTCCCAGTTTAAGACAAGGTTAGTGTCCATGCAACGTTTCAAAATTATCTCCATATTATTAAGACAATCATCAAAATTCTTTCCAAAAACTGAAAAGTCATCCATGAATACCTCTATGATTTTCTCAATATAATCTGAAAAGATACTTACCATACACCTCTGAAAGGTACCTGGAGCGTTGCAAAGTCCGAAGGGCATACGTCTATAGGCAAACGTCCCAAAGGGGCAAGTGAAGGTTGTCTTCTCTTGATCTTCATTGGCAATGGCAATTTGATTGTAGCCTGAGTAGCCATCCAAGAAGCAGTAATAGTCATGTCCAGCTAGGCGCTCAAGCATCTGATCAATGAATGGCAGAGGAAAGTGATCTTTCCTTGTGGTTGCGTTGAGCCTCCTATAGTCAATGCATACTCTGTGGCCTGTGACTGTCCTTTGAGGCACCAGTTCGTTCTCAGCATTCTTCACCACAGTGATCCCAGATTTCTTGGGCACGACCTGAACTGGGGAGACCCACTTGGAGTCTGAAATGGGGTAGATTACCCCACAATCAAGGAATTTGATAACCTTCTTCTTCACAACTTCCATCATTGGAGGGTTGAGACGACGTTGAGCCTCTCTAGTGGGTTTAGACCCCTCCTCTAGAAGTATTCTGTGGACGCAAGTTGTAGGCTGATTCCCTTGATGTCCGCCAATGTCCATCCTATGGCGGTCTTGTGTTGCTTCAGCATTTCCACCAACTTCTCTTCTTGTGGAGTCGTCAGTGCAGAGGACACAATCACTGGTAATGTCTCCTTGTCCCCTAAGTAGACATACTTCAAATGGTCTGGAAGAGGTTTTAGCTCGAGTTCTGGGGCCTGGACCACTGAAGGTAAAGTCTTGTTAGCAGATAACTGAATGGAAAAGGGAGAGATAGACTTACCTATATAGAGGGATGCCTCAAGGAAGGAGACGTTTTCAATGATTTTTCCTTCACAAGTGTCCTCCAATTCCTCCTCTGAGATGGTGGCGCCACTTTTTGTGTAACCTATTCCTTGTGCAAGTGTCGTGGCTAGGGTATCCTCATTCATGACTTCGAACATTTTCTGTGCAAGATCATCCAGAATGTCAATAGAATAACAATCACTTTCATCCAGAGGATACCTCATGGCTTCAAAAATGTTGAAGCCTATAACATCACCATCAAACTCCATTGTGAGGGAGCCTGCGTACACATCAATCTTCGTCCTAGCTGTCCTTAAGAAAGGACGTCCCAAAAGCAATGGAGTGGAACTTACAGGGGAGTCCTCCATTTCCAACACATAAAAATCAGCTGGGAAGATGAGATGGTTAACCTGTACAAGCACATCCTCCAACAAACCTCTAGGGTATGCATTGGATCTGTCAGCTAACTGAATGATAACATTGTCGGATTTAAGTGCCCCTAGACCTAGGGTTTCATAAACAGAATAGGGCATAACATTAACAGATGCACCTAAGTCTAGCATGGCATTCTTAAATCTAGAGTTACCAATAGTACAAGGAACAGTAAAGCTTCCAGGATCCTTACACTTTGGAGGAATTTTCCTCTGAATCAAGGCAGAGACATTCTCACGTACCTTTACCACCTCCTTTTCACGGTTTACTCTCCTAGTAGTGCAAAGCTCTTTGAGGAACTTGGCATACTTAGGGACTTGCTTGATGGCCTCTAGGAGGGGTAAGTTTACTTGCACCTTCTTGAAAGTTTCCAAGATAGCTTGGTCACTTTCATCCTTCTTAGATTGGGCAAACCTGCGTGGGAAGGGCATGCAAGAAGAAGAAAGGTTAGCAATAACCGAATTTGATAAGTTAGAATTACTACCTTTGACTTCCGGTTTTGCCTTTAATGGTGAGGACGCCTTGGTCTCTTCCTTGGACGTTGCAGGGTCCTTCTCAATACCCAACTTGGTGGGTTCTTGGTCTTCCTCAATCTCTAAGCTCACTCGGACCTTCTTGGGTTGCTTGGGTTGATCCACAAATGGCCTTCCACTCCTTGTAGTCACAACTGATGCATTCTCCATATTAGGGTTAGGTATTGTGTTACTAGGGAGCTTTCCAGTTTCGTGGATCTTGCTCATGAAATCCACAACTTGACCCATTTGCTTCTTGAGCTCTGCAATGTCCTTAGTGTGGGTCTGTTGTCCTTGAATCAAAGCCTGTGTAGAGTTTGTTAAGGCTTGGGTAGAACTAGTCAAGGCTTCCAACGTTTTGTCATAGTGAGCCATTGAAGGTCCTGAGTTCTGTGGAGGAGGAGGCATGTAAGGCCTTTGAAAAGATGATTCTTGGAATGAAGGCCCTTGTGGACATTGGAAGTTCCCACCAAGAGGATTCTGAACGTTTTCATTGTTGGTCCACTTGAAGTTGGGATGGCCCTTCCATCCTAGGTTGTAGGTATTAGAATAAGGGTCATGCCTAGGACGTTGAGGTCCTCCTTGATATCCTCCTTGATATCCTCCAATAGCATTCGCAGATTCCCATCCTCCATTTTCATTGAGTTGAGGGCACTGATCTGTAACATGCCCTTGCATAGAGCATACCCCACAAGCTGTTGTTGCACTTGGTCCCTTAGAACTTATCACTTGGTTCATGAGGAGAGTAAGCTTATTCAGTTGGTCTTCAATGGCAGTATTCTTGCTCACCTCATGTACCCTACGAGTAGAGTGTCCTATCCCTTCATATTGTTGGGAATTTAGGGCACGATTTGCTATAAGTTCCTTCCCAACCGCAGGTGACTTATCCACAAAAGCTCCTCCAGCTGCAGCATCCAACATTTGCCTTTCCAAGGGTAAGAGTCCTTCGTAGAAACATGTAAGTAGGGTCTCATCCTTCATCTGATGTTGAGGACATTGTGCAAGTAAGGAGTTGAACCTCTCATAGTAGGCAGCATAGGATTCATCATGGGCTTGCTCTATTCCACTGAGCTTTTTTCTAAGTGTGATGACCTTAGAAGCTGGGAAGTATTTTTCCAAGAAGGCCTTTCTCATTGTCTCCCATGATGTGATACGTCCTGCAGGGAGTTCATATAGCCAATCCTTGGCTCTATCAGCTAGAGAGAATGGAAATGCTCTCATCTTAAGAAGGTTCTCATCTGCCCCTTGTGGTTGCATGTTTGCACAAACAGATTGAAATTCTCGAATATGCTTGTTAGCATCCTCCATATTAAGGCCATGGAAAATAGGAAGCTTGTGCAACAGTCCACTCTTTAGCTCAAACTCTGCTTGTCTTCCAGCTGCAGGGGCAGGGTATACTATGCCTGTAGGAGGTCCTCCTTCGACAGTTGCGGTGGAAAGTTCCCTAATTAATGCCATTCTCTCTTCCTTGACTTCTTCAGGTGGTGGTGAAGATGGTGGTGTAGAGTTGGACGAAACCACAGGTGAGGGTGAACGTGAAGGCGGAGATGGACTCGGTGTAGGTGATGTAGACTCCTCAGAAGGGTAGATCCTCTTCCCTTGCTCGTTAAATGTGTACTCTTTGTATGTTGAAGTGATAGGAGCACAAAGTGTGACGTTTTTAATATGTATTTTTCCTCATTTGGCTAAGTTATTCTCTTAAAATTAATAATTATAATAAAGTTTATGTTTTTAGTTACTTCAAGGTTGGAAATGGTGAAAATAGGTAAAAAAGGGCATAAATGAGCATAAATTAAAGACAAGTCATTTTAGAAACTTTCCTCTTTCATTTTAGGAAATATTTCCTATTTTGTTTTAGGAAACTTTCTTCATTTGAACTTTTCTATTTCTGATTTTCCTATTTTAATGAGAGTCCATCCCATTAGAAACTCTTGAGTGATGAAATCAAGAAAAAATTGAAGGATTAATCAGGAAGAATTTGAGGAGATAAAATGGATTATTTTTAATCAATATTTATTCCTAATTATCTGATTTCTTATTGATTATAAATTGTAATTAAATTCTGATTTTTCTTGATTGTAGGAGTTTATTGTGTGCACAATTCTTGGAAGAAATTAGTGCAAATCAAAGGAGAAGAATAAGGGATGTATCTGGTCGCTATTCAAGGCATATACAATGAGCCATTAAGGGGAAAAGAAATCAGAAAATTCATGACTTTGTCAAGAGAAAATCAAGCAAATTTGGAGGAGAAATCACCTCAAGATGATTGGCCATGATTGCATCACAAGAGATGAGAATTCCACTATAAATAGCAGCCATTCTCTACTCCAAAATCATCACTGCCTGACCAAGATCACTTCCTGACCAAGATTACTTCCTAGCTTATCAGTTCCTAGCTAAAAATTATTCCATAGCTCTGCCCAATTCACTTCTCAAACCTCCATCACATACAAGATCGTGACCACCATCCTTCCATCAATCCAAGAAGTTCTTAGGCGCTAAGTCAAGGACAATCCACCACCATAGCGGAGAAGGGCTTGTGAACTCAAAGAGTGAAGGACTCTTCAAACGAGCGAGCCTTGCTTCAATTTCCTTTATTGTGGAGGGTCTAAAAGGCTCGGTCATTCATAGGAATCCTGAACATCATTAAAATTTAAAGAAGTTAGTAAAGTATAAAGTGAGTTAATTACAAATTAGTGATTTATACATCAACTTCACGAGTCACTATTCACAAGTTACTATTCACGAATTTATAAGTATAAAGAGAAGTATAAATTACAAAATATCCACAATCTTCACAAATAAACCACGTAAGAAATTTATACAAGTATAAAATGTACAAAACAACACAATTTACATGTGGAGGTTATGTTCAAGTGTATTATTATCTTTACAAATATAGTCAATATCTCAATTGATTACAAGTTGTAAGTCGAGCCCAATAGAAACCTCTACTATTGGTGAGATACGATCTAGGGATAGTCGCCTAGACATAAATTGCTTTCCTTTGTTTCAGAAGGCTAGATGGCCAGATTAAGAGGTAAGTGAGAGGGAGGACTCATTTTGGTGACACTACGGAGGCTACTCCCTCATTGAGGTTTAGGCCCCTATCGGCTACTCCCACATTGTGGTTTAGGCACAGTCTATAGTATCTCTGAGATCCAATTTGAACCCATCACCCAGGGTCTCAACCTAAGACACCACCTATATGCCCCTTACTCAGCTTGGAAAGAACTCATGTTTTAGACAGTTCTCCAAATGCTAATAAAAGCCGCCCTCAACCTCATAAGACCTTAGAAAGGCACTAATGAAGGGTTAAGGCCAATATTAACAAAAGGGCCCTTATCTACTCATACGATTTTACACACTTATAATAATCAAGAATTTAACAATATCTATAATTAATTCTTTACATTTCTTTTGTTTAACAAAATCTTTCAAACAATACAACAAACAAACGTCACTACAATTATTTTTTTTCTTTCTTTTTTCTTTTTCTTTTTTCTTTTTACGAAATTAAGTACAAAAATTTCTATTCTTTCCTTTTCTTTACAATTATTTTCAACACTTAGGTACGGGAATAGGGAGTCTCGATGTGCAATGGGACTGAAACAGCTACCCTTTTCAAGACTATATTTAATCCAATATACCTTTGTGAATCACAACATTTTCGTTTGTTACAAATATCATTGATATCAAATTAAATTCCAAGCGGTAAATCAAGTGGACGTGCGGCCCAAGTATAGTCGTCTAGACACAAAGTCCCTCCTACATCCTTTGGGCAACCTTACTGAAATGGCCAGGTAGGGGAGGGCGACCACGAGAGGTAGAATCCATTTTGGCATGAGCTACTCCCACATTGTGGTTTAGGCCCATTTGTAAGCACTTCTGAATTCAAGAACCAGTCATGAGCGTTGTCCCCTTCCTAGACACCATCCCACATAGGCTATACTTACTTGGATGAAAAAGGTCCTAAGTGTGAAGACAGTTCAATGAATGCTAATAAAGGCCGCCCTCAACCTTAAGGGACTTGGACTAGGTACCAATAAGGGGTTTAGGCCAATATTAATAAACACGACTTCACCTATTCCTTCTTTAATTTACAACTCACAATTAAAATTCGTATTCAATAATATAAATAACAACCTAAGTAATTAATTAACTAATTAACTAACAATTAAGAGAATTACAAACAATTAACAAGAGAAATTTTTTTTTTTTCTTTTTTTTCGAAGACAATATATAAACAAAACAAATATTCACAAATTTAACAAGTGATTTTTCAATCCCCGGCAACGGCGCCAAAAATTGATGTCGCTTTTGGGAAGCGCTCAATTTAACCCTGAAATGTAATTAGTAGTATAAAGTAAATAGGGATCGTTCTAATCCGGGGATTGAGGGTACACCTGTCAATGTAGGACAAATAATTAAAATTAAAACAAAGTATAATATTCACAAAGGTATTCACAATTATAAACATTATTTACGAAAATAGGGGGGATTTTGTTTTTGGTTTTCTTTTTCCGAAAATAAATACTAAGTGAACAAAATAATTAAAATGCAAAAACATAAAAATACAAATGGAATGAGAGAACAAAGATCAAAACTGAAATCACTACAACAAAAGGTCTTTTTAGCGACCAAGTTTTTTGCGAGGAATTTATTTTCCTCAGTAAATGTCACTTTTTACGAGGAATATGTTGATTCCTCACTAAATGTCATTAGGTTTTCTACGAGAAACATATTTTCCTCACTATACACCACTTTTTACGACGAATATTTTAGTTCATCACTAAAGGTGACCATAAATTGGTCTCCTTAATCATCATGTTATTACCGAGGAAATAGGATACTTCAGTGAGGAATTTTTTCATCGCTAAAAAGACATTCAACGAGAAATTAACAATTTTGTCGTTATTAGTTTGGTGGAAAATTATGTAAAACCCGCCAAATTCAACGACGATAAAACTATGATTTCCTCGCTAACAATCCATGTTTTGCGAGGAACTATTTTCTCGTCAAAAGAAGCATTTAACGAGAGAAATACATTTTCTTCATTATTTGTTTGGCGGAAAATTATGTAAAACCCGCCAAATTCAACGACGACGAAATTATGGTTTCTTCGCTAAAAGTCTATGTTTTACGATGAACTATTTCCTCGTCAAAAGAAGCAATTAACGAGGAAATAAAGATTTCGTCATTATTTGTTTGGCGGAAAATTATGTAAAACCCGCAAAATTCAACGACGATGAAACTATGGTTTCCTCGCTAAAAGTCCATGTTTTACGATGAATTATTTCCTCGTCAAAAAAAGCAATTACCGAGAAAATAAAGATTTCGTCATTATTGTTTGGTGGAAAATTATGTAAAACCCGCCAAATTCAACGACGATGAAACTACGGTTTCCTCGCTAATAGTTAGTGTTTTGCGAGGAATAATTTTCTCGTTAAAAGAAGTCATTAGCGAGGAAATTACACTTTCCTCATTATTAGTTTGGCAGAAAATTGTGTCAGACCCGCCAAATTCAATGGCGACAAAACTACAGTTTCCTCGTTAAGAGTTCTTGTTCTGCGAGAAACCATTTTCTTGTTAAAAAAAAAATAGCAAGAAAATAACGATATTGTCGTTATTAGTTTGGCGCAAAATTGTATAAGACCCGCTAAATTTAATAGCGACAAATGTGAGCATTCCTCGCTAAAAGTCTCATTCCAGTGACGAATGATTTCCTCACCCTTTATACATTTAGCGATGATCTAATTATTTCATCACTGCAAGTTTTGGAGGGAAAAAAATGTATTTAAGGGAAAAAATTGGCTATATGATAAAAAGAGCGGGTAGATTTTTTTTTCCTTTGGCGGCACTAAAAAAAATATGATTAAGATAGTGATAAAAAAAATTTAAAAAAAAAAACCATATATAAAAGTAAATAAGATGACAAAACCCTACCAGTTATATTTCTCTCTTATCAGTTCTCTCTGAAACTCTTCTTTGTGGGTAAGCGTCTAACATCGATCCTCTCTCTAAAACTCTTCTTTAAATTTCTTGCTATGCATGTATACCTCGATTGTCTTGATCGTCATTACTGTTTAAATTAATTTGCAGCTATTTAGTGTATATATATTTGATGAAATATTAGAATGGTTTGATGGTCTTCCTCTTAGATAGCAAGCAATCGAGCAAGGCAGAAAGTTAATGCCATAAACAAAGGAAAAAAAACTTGCGTACGAGCTAGTCTACTAAATCCATGTATAAATTGTATCTCAATTTATTTGTTTCTAGCTTTTCTTTTCCCTAATTTAAATTGAAGTTGTCCTTTTGGTTAATCGATTTAGGAGTCCATTGTTTATCTTATAGCTTAATTCCTCTTATATAAAAAGTTCTTGTCGTAGTTAGAAGATTAAGGATTCATCTTTTTTGGTTTTTTGCTTTGCGGCTTCATATTGCTTTTTTTTTTTTTTTGGTCATCTTCCTTTGCTGCGATTTTCTGTTTTACTTTTGTAGTCTTCTTTTGTAAATTTTGCATTAGCTTGTTCCTCTGTTGTGGGGATGGGACTAGTAATTGCAGACGGCTGGGCTTGTTAACTTCTTGCTATGTGAGATTTAACTTAGTTTTTTTTTTTCTCTAATTGTTCAATTAGTATTTATTTACTTGTGGTTATTATCTCTAGCTACTTGTGATTAATGCAATACTAGCTATCTAGCTAGCTGACTTGTCAACTAAAAGTTCAAGTTCATAATCATCTGTGATCGTGTGTTTTGTTAAATTGACTTACAGTATTGTCGTTTCTCTTAGTCTGAACAAAATGTTTTGGGCTTCACAGTTATAGACTTGGTATCCTAGCCCTATATAATAACACTACACATTCATAATACTTCGCTATGAAAAGGAATGATTTCTTTTTGTGTGTTTTAATTTATAGATTTCTCTACTAGCCCTATATATGCTTGGTTCAGTGATTAAATTTATAGGTTTCTCTGAAAAGAATTACAATTAATAACCAACCAAATCTAGGAGTCATCTCCTGTTATTAACATTTTTATTTGAGAAGTGAGAAACCTTGATAGCAAATCATTTCTATCTACATAAATGAGATCTTGGACTACATAATATGTAAATCTTGTAACTCTTGTGTTATCATTCTTTATGTAGAATACAACCAGTTGTAAGAGTGGAGAATTCATTACCTATTGATCCTTAAATTACCTTTTGTGCAGGAAAGAGTCTGGAGCATTTCCAAAATTTAACTCAAGTAGTTCAAGATATTAAGGTAATCATTTTGTTCTGTGTACTCAAAATTTTTTTAGCTTCCATTTTAGTCTTACAATCAGTTACTTTATTTGATGATAGGATCTATATTAACCTTCTATAAAGCTGAAAAATAAATGATTGGAATCCTTAATAAAGGGAGATAGTATATAATTGTGGAGGAGTTCTGTAGATGGGTTTGCACATGTCTAAATGAGCATATAATGGAATATCTAATGGTGTTGGGTATTATGTGTTAGGGGTGTATATATATATAGCTAGATTGATAAGTAAAGAAGGTGTTAGCTGAGGAAGAGTAACTGGGTCTGCTTACAAAGACTCAGTTTAAGTAAAGCTGGATCAGAATTTATAAAGAGTAAAAGTCAAACAAGTTGAGAACAATACTATGGGAAAGAATTGAGTTAAAGATGCCCTGGGAATCGAGTTAGAGCTTACTTACTACTTTTTGTTTATCTCATGCACTACTCAAAAAAAAAAAGGGCTTTCTAACAGAACCTGGTGCATAAAATGCAGGTTAGACGACAATTCGATCCTCAAACAGAGCCCCAAAATTAGCCAGTGTCACCACCAGGTGAGTTATATTCTCTTATTTTTTATATGATTATTATTAGTCACATGTATGTTCAAATTTTTAATTAGCTCGAAATTTGATTTGGATATCCAATGTAGTTGTAGTTTTGTCTCTTCTTGTAAGTCTTGCAAGTTAAACTTATTTTATTTCTCTTATAGTAACAGTGACAAAATGTCGAAACGTCTTCGTTCGAACGTTTCCGGTTCCCAAAAGGCTAATGTTGGTATGTACAATACAATTTCTTTGCTACAAACATAGTATGTAAATATAGAATTATTTTATTTATTTCACTCATGATTACTCAAAATCATGTTAAATGAACAGGTGTCACTTTGACAAAACGGCGACGTGTACAAGCAAATGAACCTTCACTTCCAAATTCTTTGCAAGATGAACTTGATGTTCCTGATATGCCTACCTCTAATAGAACTACCCAAAGGGCTATTGCTAGTACCGTTATCCAAAGGCCTACTGTTGGTAAGTTAGACTCTGACCATTTTGAATTAGGTTATATTCTTTATGGGTCTAAAACAACTACTGCAATATTAAGTTATTTCAACCCATGACTTGATTCCCAAAAAAAAAAAAAAATAGAAATCATAAGTTAAAATTACATTGATTATAACAGGTGACTCAATGAATGCACACGTTCAGTGCCAAACTACTAACCAGCCATCAATAAATGCTACAACTGAAGGGTTGAATGATGCTAGGACATCAGTCGATATCCAAGGATCTACTACAGGTACTCATTGTGTTGCTTTGTTGTATTTAAAATTTATTAATTATACATGTACTTCACTAATTAAATTTTTAACAGAAGGTCCAGAAAAAAAAGCGCGTGGAAAGACAAGAGGTTTAAATGCTGATAAGGTGCATGAGCAGCTTGGTACTAAAATACCTGTGACTTTCAAGAAAGAAAATGGCAGACCCACAGGTCCATATGCAGAAATGTTTGCTAATGAAATTGGATTCACCATTCGGAACTATGCACCTCTAAATGTGAAAAAATGGAAGGAAGTAAAACCAAAAGATAGGACAAGTTTGATCAAAAGAATAACTGTGAGTGATTTTTTTTTCCTAAATAATTTTCTTATTTTATTATATAACTATAGTATAGTATTTTGTCTAACATTAAATTATTTATATGCAGACTAAGTATGACATTGACATGTCTCTACCTTGGGTTAAGAGATATGTGAATAAATCTTTTGGAACAGTGTTTGCTAACTTCCGTTATAAGCTGAAGAAGCATTTTGAGCAATTCTCAACAAAAGAGGAAGCATTAGAAAATAAACACAAAGATGTTAAAACTGAAGAAGAATGGGTTTTTTTGTGCATTTATTTTTCTAGTGAAGATTTTCAGGTACGTACAAGATTGTTTGTTTATTCTTTTTATTTTGCTATAGTTGCTTTTCAAATACTATACTAATTTTGTTAATAATTTCTACATTTCAGTTTGCTTTTTAATGATAAGAACATAAAATTACAATTCCAAAATAATCATTTGATATGTTATACGTTCCAGATTGTTTCAGAGAAAAATTCTATTAATAGGTCACATTTGAAATATCACCATAAAGCAGGGTCGAAGTCTTTTATGTCGCATCAAGAACAGATTGTAAGTTATCTATATAATTTTATTAATTAATATATTGTAACTATTATACATGTCTTAACAACATTTTTTTTGTTTAATGCAATAGGCTGCACAATCAGGGGAGATGCTAGGTGCAATTGAACGCTTTGAAATGGAGTACAAAAGCATTAAAAAAGGTTGGGACTTGGGAGCGAAAGAATTATGGGTAAGTGACCTATTGATGTATATAATTATAGATGTGTAACTATATATGCATATTCATACGTAGATATGTATTTATATAAAAAATATTTACATAGATTAAGATGATGAATATACCTATAGATTATAAGAGATTATTTTGATTTACTAGGAACTAAGCATACACACTTAAATGTATTTTCTTTTATTTGCAGGATCAAATGGTTAAGATGCAAACTGAGACAACCCTTCCTGATGGGACTCGAACTATGAATGATGATGAAATATGTGCAAAGGTTCTTGGAGTAAAATCAGGCTACATCAAGGGTTGTGGTTTTGGCCCTAGGCCTCCACCATCTAGCACTTCTCGATCGTCACTAGATGAAATGTCTGAGAAGAATAAAGAGTTAGAAGATAAACTTGAAGAGACCCAAGATACTATAAAGGCTCAACAAGAAAAGATTGATGCACAAAACGTGCTGATCCAAGAATTACAGGAGCAAGGCAAAAAGTTTGAGCAGTTTATGGCAACCTTTATGAACCAACAAGCATCAAGTTAGTTATGCGTATCTAGGATTTAGTATCAGTTAAACTAGTTAATTGATTTTTGGATCATTTTTAGTTCAATATTGACTTTAGACTATTCCAATAAGTAGTTATGGTAGACAACATTATGAATTATTATTTTGTTTATTGTTTAACTAGTTTTGAATAAGAATCCTCTTTTTAGAATAAAATAATATGTATCGCTGACAGGTCGTATCGTAATAAGAAGACAACTGCAACAAAAATAAATTTCCTCGCTATAGATTAAAATCAATAACGACAAAAATAAATTTTCTCACTGTAGACTGTAGATCCTACACTGACGGAAAACACATTCCTCGTTGAGTATCTTTATCGAGAAAACTTTTTCTTCTTGAAAAAGATACATATTACGATGAAACAAAATTTCCTCGCTGAAATCAGTTTATAAAGAGGAAAAACTTCCTCGCCCAAAGTTATTTATAACGACGAAAATATTTTTGTCCCAAAAACTGTAGTCCATACACCGACGAAAAACACATTCCTCACTGTTGAGTATCTTTATCGAGAAAACATTTTCTCATTGAAAAGATACATTTTACGAAGAAACAAAATTTCTTCGCTGAAAACGGTTTATAGCGAAGAAAAACTTGGTCGCCCAAAGCTTTTTATAACGACGAAAATAGTTTCGTTCCAAAAACTGAAGTTCCAACGCCGATGGAAAACATATTCCTCGTTGTTAAGTATCTTTAACGAGAAAACTTTTTTGTCGCTGAAAGAATACATGGTACAATGAAACAAAATATCCTCGCTAAAAAAGGTTTATAGCGAGAAAAAGCTTCCTCACCCAAAGCTTATAACGACGAAAATTCGTCGCAGAAAAAGTAGTTTAAATATTTTATTTATTTACATTTTTTAATTTTGGTTATCATTGGCGAGGAAATAATTAATTTCACAAGGAAATCTAGTATGTCGGAAAATATATTTAACGACTATTTTCTAATCGTTGAACTTTTTTAATGAGAAAAAAGTATGGGTTTGAGTGAGGAAAGAAATTGTCGCTATAGAATAACAGCGAGACAAATAGATTTCATCACGGAACGGGTTTGACGAGGACATTGTTTTTTCGTCGCTGAACCTTTTCTTGACGAGCATTCTCCGACGAATTGAAGACGAAAATAATTTCCTCGTGGAAATACTTCCACGACGAAATGTCTGTTTTTAGCGAGGAATTTGTTTCTCGCAAATGAGGTTTTTTGTTGTAGTGAATATATGATTAAAATCGATTCAAGTTCTAACATTGTTCATCATAGTCATGCAAGAGGAGTTGATCATGTGAAACGTTAAAAGCAAACAATTTCCCATATTTTACTTTCAATGCAAATTAATCTAAGTGAAAGCACAAAGACTAATCCTATCAAACATGCATTCAAGCCCTAGAAAGCTAGTCAATCACACATGTTTAACGCAATAAACACCTAGAAAGGCTATCAACTCAAGTGTGCAACTTAGTATGAAAAAGTCCACCTAATTGCAATCCTCTTTGATTAAATTCGGTTTTTTGCACAAAACCTTTACTACTTATTGATTCAAGAACACAAAACCAAAAAGTTGATTCATGTTCTCAAATTCGTAGCACCAATCATATAAAAACCCTAAAAGTTTCGAACCATTTAAGATTAATATACAAAAGATTTCTATCATGCAAATTTAATCAAACACTCACACAAAAGCAACCATAAATCGCAATATATGAATCTGAAAATTATCAATTAATCATAAAAATTCCAGATTTCAACAATTGTTCAAACATATATATATGTCAACTAAGGCAAAACCAACGAAATACAAAGCAAAGGTTACAAGGAGAATCGGATTACACCGTGGATGAAGATGAGATGAATGAATTGATGATATGGTCTCTTGAATTTCGAAAGCAATCTTCAAGGATGGTGATGGATGATGCTCACGGCTTGTCTTCTTCTTCCTTGGCCTTGCTTGAACTTCGTGGTTGCCCTAGAGGATGGAGAAGAGCACGGCTAAGCTAGAGAGTTTTCTGATTTTTTTCTCAAGTGTAGAATGTAAAGAATTCGGAACCCTTGACGTTGAGAAAGTGTGAGCATATATAGGGGACGGCCCCTTGGTCTCCAAGCCGTCCAAAACCCTAAGAAACCTCACGGCATGTGCTTGATAACTCCACATATTTTCCTCCAATGCTTGCTTGCCACATAAGCCCTATGAGGTGGTCCAACCAATCACAAAATTCCAATATTAATTCCCTAAATAATCTTGCCGAAATATAGAGATATTTTCTGATTTTATGCTTTTGATTTCGGCCAAAACTCTTTAGGGAATATAGGAATGTATCTAGACTTCTTTTGAGCTTTTCTTGGTCTCCACACATATTTTCTTTCCTTAAAACTCTCTAGATAATATCTTTGCCAAATTCTCTAGGGTTTCTTCTTTATTTTGCACGGCAATTCCTTGTTTTTCTCTTGGCATTGGACGGCAAGAAGTCTCTAGGGTTTATCTCCAAGTGTATTTCCTTTCCATAAAAATATCCCTAGAAAATCTCCCTTGAATTTCTGATGTTTCTCACGGCAAACCCTAGTTTCTTTCTTGGAATTTCACGGCAACAACAACATTCTAGGGTTTACTCTTGTGTCACAACCCTAGTTCCATGGGCTCTTGTGGGCTTTTATCCAATTAGCCGAAAATCCAACAAGTCTTGAGAGTTCTTGGGCCTCCATGCATCACCTTTATGCCATGTCATCAACTAGAGTCTTCAAGAACCTTCCCTCATGCCATGTACTTCATTAATTCGATCTCCACTCTTGGTTGGCTCAAGAGTCTTGTTCTGGCAAGCTTTCCTTTCTGGACAGGGTTTCCTGGTTGAAGCAGGAAAACTTCTTTTCTTCATTTCTGCTCATTTCTGTGGCTCATTGTTCCTCATCTTTGCTCCCCTTGGTGTTCGCAAGCTCCTCTTTCCATTTATGAGTTCATTTCCACTTTTTAGCTCGGAGGTCCTGAAAATAGAAACTAATAAGAAAAATAGAAACTTTCCTAAAATGAAAAATGGAAACTTTCCTAAACTGAAAATGGAAACTTTCCAAAAATGAAAAATAGAAACTACCGAAAATGAGAACTTACTAAAAATGATAAATAGAAACTACAAAAATAGAAACTTTCTACAAATAGGAACTTTCCCAATCAAAGAATGGAAACTTTCCTAAACAGGGTTTTAATAAGGAAATAACGCAAGAAATGTAGGGAAATGCAGTTAAAACGTCGCATTAAAATGCTCCTATCACCGGCATCCTCAGTCGCGGACCCGGCCCTCCCAGAGGTCGCCCAGCGCCGCCCAGTCGCCCTGTGACGTCGCCTTGGCCCGCCGCCGCCCACAGAGCTGGATCGAAGACACCCCAGCCGTGCGAAACCCGACCCGGCGGGAAAACCTCGACGCCGGCGATGCATGGGCCGATCCTTCCCATTTTCGTGATCTCCTCCTCCCCCTGATCATCCTCATATCCTCCTTGCACGACGATTTTGAGTGTGGAGTTAAAGATCACGAGTTGAAGATTTCGACGTCCCTGATTCGATCTGGAATCTGATCAGACGCACCAGATTAATCCAACTTTCAAAGCTTGATCTAGGACGATCTAGGCCGAACCAAACTTAGCTCCAGGTATGAAAGTTCATCAACCCTTCATTTTGAAGAAGTTTGTAGTTGACAACTTTTGCATCGGAGGTGGTTGACCGCCGCGTTGACCGCCGTCTGACCTCCGCTTGTGGCGGCGCGTCGAACCATATTTTGAGTTTATATTATCTGAACGATGATCTACGCATCCATACGAGCGTTTTGATATATCACAAGGTTATTTTAGAAAAAGTGGATAAATAGTGGATTTACGTTTTGACGTTACTATTTAACGTTTTTACGTTTTATCTTCGGTTTACGATCTGCGAAGATCAGACCATCGGTTTTGCTTCAAATTTTAATATGTTGATCGTATGACTGTCCCGATGACTTTGTGAGGTCACGGGCAAAGATCCGACCGTTGGATCTTCGTATAATTGCGAAATAGTGATTCAGAAGGCGATTCGTGAGAATCCGACCGTCGGATTTTCATATAAATATGAGGAGATGTTTGTAAGGACGATTCAGGAAGATCCGACCGTTAGATCTTCGTGATAATTTTGGAGGATGATCCTAAGAGCGATCCGTGAGGATCCGGCCGTTGGATCATCATATAATTAGAATCCGACCGTTGGATCATCTTTATTTTAGAATCCGACCGTTGGATCGTCTTTATTTTAGAATCTGACCATTGGATCGTCGTTTAAGTTTATGTCGTGTTTCATTTACTAAGCAAAAACCGTACTTGATTAGGTACTTGACGGTTTGAGTTGACGAGCGTTTGGAATATTGTTATATTTGACTTTTTAGAAGTCGCAGCTGGATTAGAGGTGAGTAAACCTCACGTGGTTCATATTACGAACCGAATAAATTTAATTAATTTATTTTTGTCGCAAATGTTTGAAAATATTTGTGGAATAAATATTTGTTTTAAATCATATGGACTTGATCAACTACGGTCCATAGGTAAGTAAAATGATTTTATTATACAAATGAATTTCACGGTTTTTATGCTTGAACTATAGTTGGTATTAGTGGTCATCCCTGAGCGGATGATTACGTATATATATATTTACGTGGAATATATATTTTGGTTGACGTGTGATTGGTATGATGAAATGATTGAGAATGGATTGGATATTATTCAAGCTATTAATCTCCCATTAAATTGCTGAATAATGAAATGTTGATCATGTGGTGTGAAAGCTATTTTATATGCCCAATTGTGAATATGTGGAAATTATTTTAAGAAGTAAAGATTTGTCTTGGAATAATATGTCTCTTTATGTGGGTGTACATATACATATATACGATCTATAATTCATAAAGATTGTATGTTGTGAATTTGATTATGTCTGAAAAGTACAATTGTGAAGCCGGGTGATTACAACAACCCCGTGCTTAAGTGAATTACTGGTAAATGTGTTTTGGTGCTTCGTGGTGCTTCGTGGAAATTAAGCTGTGGGCTCTAGTCCCTTCAGATAGTGCACTATTATACTCTTAGGAAGGGTGCTTACTTTGAGTATACATACTTTGGTTGTGTCCTTGGTATGCTGCGGCTTACCCGTACTTTGGGTATAGTACGTCGGACCCTAGTACGTGGATTTATGAATTGATACCAGTCAACCTGGTTGTCCCATGCTTTGGGTATAGTACGTCAGACCCTAGTATGTGGATTTATGAATTGTTACCAGTCAACCTGGTTTTCCCGTGTTTTGGGTATAGTACGTCGGACCCTAACACGTGGATTTGTGATTTGTTACCAGTTAATCCGAAAATTCACTAAAAAGAGAAGTGTACTTATATTATTTTGATCAAATATCTATCTATGATATATTATTAATATGTGAAGGTGTTAGTAAAAAGAAAATCAAGCATGTATTGCTTTAATGTTATTTCACATATTAATGTTACAATATTTGTTGGTTGTGATCAGTATTTTTAATATGTGAAGGTGTTAGTAAAAAGAGAATCAAGCATGTATTGCTTTAATGTTATTTCACATATTAATGTTGCAATATTTGTTGATTGTTTACTTGAGTTATAAGAATTGTAATTTAATCAATCAACAGTTCTTTCTTGTTTACTCATACGGGCTGTCAAAAGCTTACCGGGTTTTGTGTTGTTGCAATTCCCGGTACACTATTTAGATTGTGTAGCGGGTAATCTCACAGGTCAGGAGAATCAGGGCAGTGATCGTGCGGTTTAGAGTATTAGTATTGGATTTACAGCATTTGTTTTGTGAGGAGAATTATACTCATTTGAGCTTTACAATCTGATTTGGTGAGAGTGTGCTGTAATAAGTAACTTGAGGATTTGGTTTATGTAATATTAAGAGGTGTAAGGTGTGGTTGTTTCTGAGAGAAAAATTCAGAACATTATTTGTATTGTTATTAGTCATGTTCCGGATTTGAATCATTATTTCAAAATTCGGGGCGTGACAAAATGTGCATTCCATTAGTCTGAGTGAGAGGGAGATGGGGCATTGTGGGTTCGGGGTTGAAGGAACCTGTCTATATTAACTTAATCCAAATACCATAAGATATAATATAGACATGAATTCTTGACCTGAACAAACTTATCAAATTAAACACTTATCAACAAATTCATTATGGATGTCATTAAATGATTTAATTCGTATGAGTATGTTCTGGCATCTCTGGCCGCCTAATGCAATTATTAAATGATATTAATATTTCTTTTATCTTTGATAATTACATTGTGTGGCTTATCTAATGTTTTGATACATCTGTACAGGTCGCTAAGATTGTTGCTAACTTCATTGTGAAGGGTCTGGTATTCCAGCAAGGTCGTAGTTCAGGCATATCGTCAGGCAATTACAAGTAAGTTTTTCTTAACATCGTATCTCAATGCATGACTTGCAGCTCTTGTATAGTTTTTTCATTAAATATAGATAATTGAGGATTGGTCTTGTACATTTTTTCTTTTTTACTTCTATAGTTAGTTTTGAGGGTTTTGGCTCATGTAAGTATGTTTGTAAAGCTTAGAGTTTTATTAAAATGCAATTACTAATGAGTACAATAGTAATTGCATTTCTGATAGGAGCATTTTAATGCGACGTTTTAATTGTATTTCCCTACATTTTTCTGCGCCATTTCCTTTAAAAATCCCTGTTTTGGAAAGTTTCCATTCTTTGATTGGGAAAGTTCCTTATTGTAGAAAGTTTCCATTTTTGTAGTTTTCATTTCTCATTTCTGGCAAGTTGCCATTTTCAGTTTAGGAAAGTTTCTATTTTTCATTTTTGGTAAGTTTCTATTTTCATTTTTAGAAAGTTTCTATTTTGAGTATAGTTTCTATTTTCAGGACCTCCGAGCTAAAAAGTGGAAATGAACGCATGAATGGAAAGAGGAGCTTGCGAACATCAAGACGAACGAATATGAGAGAAAACGGCCCACACATTTGAGCAGAAATGAAGAAACAAGCTTTCCTAATCCAACTAGGAAACCCTGCGAAATGGAAGAAGGCTTCCCTAGCAAGTTTCCAACGCAACCATGAAAAAGAAATGGAAAAATAATGTGTTTTGCGTCGGAAAGTGAGAAGGCTTGAAGATGAAGTAACGAAGCCCAAGAACTCTTTGGATTTTCGGCAAAATGGATCAAGGCCCATCAAAGCCCATGACATTAGGGTTTGTGACGCAAACCCTAACCCTAAATTATGTTTTGCCGTGAAAACCAAAGGGAGGAGAGAAGAAAGTGGCGTGAAAATCAAGAGGAAATAAAAGATTACACAAGAGATTTTCTAGGGTGAAGTTTATGGAAAGAATGCATTCCTAGAAACCCTAAGCATGTCTTGGCCGAAAATACAAGAAGAAATTCAGAAAATATACAAGGGATTTCGGCAAGAATATATTAGGGTATCTTCTTGGTGTTTTATGATTGGTTGGATGACACACTAGGGCTTATGTGGCAATTTCTCATTGGTGGAAGCTATGAAGAATTATTAATTTAATTCTTTGGAAGAAAATCAGAAAACTCACGGCTTGGAGACCAAGACTTGACGTTCCCTATATATAGAAGCATCCTAGACGTCTCAAGGTACCACTACACAATTCAGAAAATTCTCTTTACGCGCGGAAGCTCTCTCCATTCTCTAGTGCAATCTTTGGCGTTTTCAAGCAAGGAAGAAAGAAGCAAGCTTTGGCCGTGAGCATCATCATCCATTCCACCTTGAAGCCGTGTACTTTGAAGCTTGCTTTCAAGTTTCATTAGTTCATCATTCGAATCATTCATCCATCTCTCCATCCACGGTGTAATTCAACCTTCTTTCTTGTAATCACTTTTGATTCTCCTTGTTTGATTTCGTTGGATATTGTTCTAGTTAACATTGATGTTTGAACAAGGTTTATAATCTGAAATTTTATGATTAAATAAAGGATTAAAGGATTTGCGATTTCATACTTTGTGATTCTAAAGTTGCTTATGTGTGATTGTTTGATTGAATTTGCTTTATAGATATCTCTTGTATGTTAATCTTAATTGGTTCGAAACTTTTAGGGTTTATGTATGAGTGGTGCTAGGTTTAAGAACATGAAATCAACTTTTTGTTTTGTGTAACTTAAATCAAAGTAGTAAAGGTTTTGGACAAAAATCGAATTCAATTGAAGAGGATTGCAATTAGGTGAACTTATTCATACTAAGTTGTACACTTGAGTTGATAGCCTTTCTTTGAACTTCTTGCGTTGAACATGTATGATTGACTAGCTTTCTAGGGTTTGATTACATGTTTGATAGGATTAATCTATGTGCTTTCATTTAGATTAATTAGCGTTGAAAAGTAAAATATGGGAAATCGTTTGCTTTCGAATATTTCACATGATCAACTCCTTTCACATGATCAACTCCTTTCACATGACTTGGAAGAACAATATGAAGTTAATTCGAATTCAATCATGAAGAAATCGTTTGCTTTCGAATGTTTCACATGATCAACTCCTTTCACATGACTTGGAAGAACAATATGAAGTTAATTCGAATTCAATCATGAACTCGGTTTTAATCTTTGTTTCTCACATGTCATTCTTGTATTTGTGTTTTTGTTTATATTTAGTTTTAATTCTCTTTAATTTTCGAAAAACCAAAAACCTAAAACCCCCCTAAATTCGTGAATAGTGTTTATATGTGTAAATATTATACTTTGTTTTATTTTAATTGTTTATATTGTCTTACATTGACAGGTGTACCCTCAATCCCCGGAATAGAACGATCCCTACTTGCTTATACTACTAATGATATTTCTAGGGTTAAATTATATGCTTGCTTTGAGCGTATCAATTTCAATTGTTTAAAACAATATTGTTTTTGTGAAATGAAAGTCTTAAAACTTATAGCAAGTGGCCACGGCCCCAAAACATATTCAGCACCTGTTTCCTCTTCCTTTTTTTTTTTTTTTTGCTTTCTCTAATAACTACTTACTTGCATTATTATTCATTATTGACAGGTGATACCCACAATAGCAATCGTTTGAATACGAGATATCCAGCCTTTACAGACTGACCTACAAATCAAAGGGCGAGTCTACAGGGTGTGGAGAGTGAAGAAATACAGACCTGTTCCTAGAAACAATGGTCTTCAGTTTGTTTTAGTTAATGAGAAGGTAATAGCTACCATTCCCTTCACAAGCTAATTATAGCAGCAACTCATTATCATACCTCAACAATTACCATCATTCAGCTAACAGATACTTTTTATGTCCCATTTCTCTTACACAGAACGAGGCAATCCAAGGATCTTTTCTAGAAGCATACTACACCACAATAAGGACTGGTATAATAATATGAAGTTTACTTTATCTATTCGAAATGAGATGGTACTTACTGTTTCAATCGATTTCTAATATAAATAAAACTATATGTTAATTTCTCACGTGATTCTCAGGTCCGATTGCAGCTGTATCCTAATATTGTCTGGGTTTTCTTTAAAGCTCTGATCTATGGATGGAAGTTGAGGGTTTCGGGGTTGTGTGTTTTTGATTGTGTTGTTTTTTGGTCAAATTAAGTTTTGGGTATGGTTTGTTTCATGTTTGATTGTGTAGTTTTGATTATTTAAGTGATAAATTTATTGTGTGTATTTGCAGCTATAGTCAAAAGATTGAATTGGTTTTTGTCATCAGAACGAACGAACTTGGTAATTTTTTTTTTTTATTCATGTAGAAACTGGTTGTTTAAATAGAGGTAAAAGATTGGAATGATGCGGACATCATTCATATGGTTATGGAAAGGACCGATCAAATAAATAAAGCATGTTAAACATTAGAAATCAACTATATAATCTGTAAACTGAGGTTAGATGTGGTCTACATATAAGCCATAGTTCTTTGTGTTCTTCTCTGTGTCCATTAATTTTATATATGAGAGCTTTAGGTAATATGAGTTGATGTTTCTCTATAGATAGGTGCTGCTCAATTTTTGCAAATTTCATGTTTTAATCTCTATAATGATCTGTAATTGTCATTACATTGTACTTCTTCTGTGCAAATAGAAGTCCTAAATTACACTCTTTAAATCTCAGTAAATTATAGTGACAGTATTTATTAATCTCTTCTAAAGTATCTATTTGTATTATTGTAGCTGCATTTTGGTTCAAAGAAAAAAAAGATTTACATGCTGCTTTTCTATTATGAAATCTGATTTTTGATTTGGTAAAGCTGTAATATTTTTTCCAGATATAAGCTTAAGCTATTAAGGAATGACTCAACTATATTTAACCTTACAATATCATGCCATTTTTGTTTCAGGTATGTCAATGTTCCTCAAGAAATCAACAGGCTGAGTGCGGGGTGAAATATCACGCTCTTAAATTTCTTCCCGAGATAGAGCAGATGGCTGATTTATTGGCATCAAGGATGAGAAACCGCACTGGAAGTTCCAATCCTTATATGTATGTACATTCTTACATTTTAGCTTCTTAAGGAATAAGAAATCAATGTTTCGACACGGTACTTTTTCTTTTTGAAACATGGTTAAAGAATGTAATGGCTTGGTATATTGGAAGGTGAATTTGGTGTATTGGTGATATATCAGAATAGTATTAGAATAGTTCTACAAGCAAATGATTGTTAACTTTTCTTTAATTAAAGGTAATAACTTTTGCTCTTCCAAGTGATAGCTTTTCTCTGATGATTTTCATGTATAATGTGGATAATTGTTTGCTTTTCAAAGGTGTTACTCTGTTTTTAAACATTGATTTCATCTTTGTATCTTTTTTATTTGATTTTTAGGTTTCCTTAATCTGAGTTTCAAGCTTTTGATTTTTTTTTTTTTGGTTTTTTTTTTGCTTTTATGATCATACTGGTACGTGTTTTTCATAATGACATACATTTTTGATTCATGAACTGCTCTTTAGTATACTATAATGATGAAGTTTTAATTTTTTTTTTCTTTTCATTCATAAAACATGCAGTAGAGTTTGTTATTAAGTCTCTGGTTTTAGTCTCTACTTCTCACCATTTAACAAATCTATTAATCACTTTATGTTCCATTATTGTTTTCCAAAGTATCCTATAAGTCTCTCTCTGACAGGTTATGGAGGTCATGAAGATATTGGAGATTGACCTTGAAAGTGGATGGATTTTGCCCAAGTTATTTCAGGTAATTGATAATAACTTTTACTTGGTCAAATTAAAAGCATGCCTCTAGAGTTTTTGTTGTATCTTTAGGATTATTTGTGATAAATAAAGACAGCAATGTATGAAGTGCTTAAAGCTGTTGACTATGAGTGTGCATATAAACTTTGTTAATTTTCGCTTCTTTTACTTGCTACCTATTTACCAATTTCTTTCTCTCTCAATCTGTTGGTATCATATGCCAAAGCTATTCATGTGTTATTTGATGTGCAGATGTTTGAGTTCTGTACTTCTGTATATATGTTTTTTTTTTTTTGGGTCCAGGGCATAAATGAAATAAATCTAAGAGAAGATTTGCATTTGTTGCTTTAAAGCGGTTTCCCTTATCATGATCTCTCCTTCAAAAGAGAAGAACAGAGTGAAACTAATTCATATTAATAGTCTGTGAACTCTATGTAGCATGTTTCAGTGAAATGATCAATTTTGATTAAACATTAAAACTAATATACATTAATAGTCTCTTTGAATCTGCACTACCGGTTACAAATTTAGACCGACTGTTTCTGGTTACAAATTTAGACCGACTGTTTTTGTATCCAGAATTAATTAAAGTTATGGTTCATCTACTGTTTGTTCACTTTTAAGAATCAACTTTGTTTTAAAGTGACAGGCAAGTAGAAAAACATGGAACTACATCATCAGCATCAGCACCATTGTCAGCTGCTAAAACACCAAAACAATTGAATTGAAATAGCTATGTTATAGCTTTTGCTAGACTAATCAATTTCGTGCAGCTGCAACTACAACTCCAATCGGAGCAGTCACTTTTTTTAACCAACACCAGCATTTTACAAAGCTGCAACTGAAACAACCAACTGGAGTACTTTGTCTCCTTAAATACACTCCAGCAGCTCCTTTTGATAGATTAACCTATCTCTTATATCCTTTTTGTAAAGCTGCAACTAGAATAGCTAGCCTTTTTATGCAGCTAGCATGTTTGCATCATCTCCTTTCGAATAGACTGCAGCTAAAATCTATGTATGAAAACTGTTTTCACTATTTGAATGAAATGTGATGATTTTCCTTTTGTATGTTATTTTTCTAATTTACTCACAAGAACAAATTCCGCAGCAAAGCGCTGGTAGTATTTCTAATATATATATATATATATATATATCAACTCCTTCCAATTCTGATTACTATTGTGAAATATATCCATTCACATTAACTTGTATTTTTTTTTTTTTTAATACTTGCAGTGGGAAAGGAAAGCAAATCACTTCTACACACAAAAAGACATTGATCAGGTCCGGGCCGAGTGGGCAAAGTATGTCAGCCAATTTCAACAAAGCTAGTGTGTCGAGAAGATTCTAATTTTGGACATGCATCATCTATAACCCATATTAACTAGTTATGCAGTTGGTCTAAGTATCTATTTTTGGCCTGAAAGTACAGTTTATGATCAGTAGTATGAGATATCAGTGTTTTTTGGGTTACATTTGTTGATCATGCCAATTGCTATGGGTTATTGAACTGATGTTTATTAAGTTTAGCTCCATGATGGATGTATGTATAGCTGCAGGAACAGATTGATCAAATATTGGTATTTTTGTGAATGGATTTCATATTTGATGAATGCATTGTGTTTTTCCTAGATTTACATGATTATGGCACAACAGGGATACGAGTATGACATCTGGAATAGAAAGCAACAACAAAATGATGTTGTTGGAGGCGTCAAAGAACAACAGAAACAAGAAAAAATGTGTTCATATTTGGACACTTAAACAACAGATAATTGTTGTCTTCATGTCAAAACAAAGACAGAGTCGAAAATGAAACAACATTTAACTATCGCTCAAATTAGCTTCAAGCAACAAATAATTGTCCTGTCTGTGCTCTTCAACCTTCAGTTAATTGTTGTAGAGTATAAACCACAACAATAGATAAATGTAACCTTAACAACTTTTAAACCACACTTAATTGTAATTCCAAGTTATATGCCACAACAGATAACTATTATTGTAAGTTAATAAAAACTACAGACAACTGTTATTTATATTCCCTTTAAACGTCATTTAACTGTCATCTGTGACTAAACTCAAACGGTAAATAAATGTAGTATTAACTAAGTTCAATGTACACTTATCTGTGACTATAATGCATATAAAACAACACATAAATGTTATCGTAGGTGACTAAAGACGATAGATAATTGTATTCTAAACTGAATAAGAATGACAGTTAACTATTATTGAACTGGAATAAAACAACACTTAACTGTTATTATAAGTCCATTCAGACCACATAAATTCTAAGGAACTGTTATTTGTTTCTAGATCACACGACATTTATCTGTCGTTTGAATTCACTAGCCTCATGTCTCAATTTCATCAGACAACAGAAGACCTAACAAATTTCTGTCGTCTGATAAATAAGACAACAGAGGAAACCTGTCGTCTGATGCCCCAAGAGACGGCACCGTACTAGACAACAGAAATTTTTTTAATCAGACGACAGATCTCCTCTGTCGTCTGATAGCTTTTTTGGCATAGTGTAACTTCAAGTATGAGAGACGAGCGCCAGAGTTACTGGCCTCCTAAATTTTTGATAAGCGAGTAGGAAATAAATAAATAATAAGTAAATGACTAAGTGACTTCAAAGTCCGACAAAGGTCTAAAACCTTAATTTGATAAAGTCAAAGAGAAATACGCCAAGTTGGACCATATGCCTCCTCTACACGCTTCCCAACCACATACTCGAAACCTGCATACTGTTGTATGGGTGAGCATTCATCCTCAGTTGCCCAATAAGGGCTGAACCTACCATTCTAGGATTAAAATAATAATAAAGAAATATATTTACTACATAATATTGTACACGTTTATCGAAGATACTTTAAAAGGTGGCAACCATAACATTTATTTTCTTTTATAAAACGTATGAAGTATGTTAATCAACTTGAGCTCAGAGATACTCACCTACAGGATTTCAAACTCACCTGTGACCGAAACCCTAGTTTCCAGTACCTGAAAAACCAGGCCAACTGCCGATCATAGCCAAATCCTTCAATATATTCCATTCACTTTTCTCACCGGCTATGGGCAATGAGAGTATCCATTTATTGGCCCAATGCCATATGACGTTACTGTCGATTCCCTATGTACACTACTAAGGTGACATGGGCTCGACACAACATACGGTCATATCGCCCCTCCGGAGGTTCACGGTTTCAACACTGTAGGAAGCATAGCTGCTATCACTCTCAAGTTACAACAATCATATCATATCTCATTATAACAAGTAATGTCTAACCTCGAATTTCATTTAATTTCAATAATCAATAGTTTAGTGCAATAAAAATGATGAGGCATCGCCTATGGCATCCATAAACACTTTTGTAGGCAACATAATATATATAAGCATATACACACACACAAAATCACTAACAAGATAGGGGCGGCTCACCCTACCTAAAATTGGAGTGCTCGTCCACATTTAGGTTCATTCCCGACTTTCAATCTTTTGTCTAAATCCAAATGCACACACTCGAGTCCTTTAGCAAAAACCAAATCCGATAAATTATCAATTCATAAATCACTTGCTAGTTTCGTTATAGATCACCGAATCAGCCTTAACCAGTAATTTAATTTTAACCATTCCCAAATAACACAATTGACATACTATGTGCTTATTTGGGATATGGTGATGATACTTATGCACAAGTTTATCATGTGTAGATCAGGTTGACTTATTTAACCCACTCTATTTAGCATTTTCTAGGTTAAGAAGCAAATGACAATTACCATTCCCAAATGATTTCATTTTCAAATGTCATTCCGGAATATGGTAACTTCAACGTACTCCACTTGTGATTTACTTGATTCATCGCAATCAAACATTCCAATTTCACATTATCACATAAAGGTCTCCAATTCACCACCAGTTTCCATTCTAAAATTCCTTAGTTTCCTTATTACCAACTTTGTTAATGAGCTCACCTAATTTGCTAATCATTGTCCACGTTGCAATACAACATATCCAAATTGATAACAGATATGCCGCTTTAGTTAAACAAAAACCAATTCTATACTTGAAATGAGCCATTTCACACCTGTTTTCATGCTAAATTCCGACATAACCACAGAGCATTCATGCATACAACCAAACTTTTATTTCATAAGTTCGAATAAATCACAACTTCAAATAAGTACATACAGTCCAAGGCAAAACAGATCAATGTACCCAAACCCTTACCAATTCTTCTTTTGTAGACTGAGATTCAATTCGCCATAACTGCATTCCATAAACAAACTTTTGAATTCCTAACAGACGTAACGCGATTAAAAACTATCCTCAACGAATTTTGTAACCAAAAGCAGAGTTCGGGATTCCTTACCAATCTCCAATATCAATTGGGCTGAACTAACAATTTCTCCCTTTCAAAAAAAAATCTCCAAAACAAAAATTTCATAATCCTCACAGATTTCAAATTAAATAATCGGATTAGGGTTCCAATCCAAATCAAAGCAGAGGCCTCAACCAAGAAAAAGTGTGACAAAATCCATCTTACCAGAAGAAACAATAGGTCGGTGGTGCTCACGATGGCGCTGAGTAGCTGACGCGCCAGCTGCGGCACGTGCAGTCATTCCGATCTGAGACGGAGGTCAGGAGTTTGGGGTTTTAGTCAGCCATGAAGCACTAATTCCATCCTTTGAGGTAGTGTAGCTCAATTTAACCCTTAAAAGAGGAATCGATCTCAGTAGAAGTTGAGACTCTGGCGAAGATGTGTAAGACGTTCTCTGGCGTTTGCATGCTACATGGATTCAAGGTCTAGATGTTTGGTGAGTTCTGAGTCAAGAGGTGATGGTAGCATGGCGAAGATGGGTTTGATTGGTGGTGGCAGCGACAAGGTGAGGTGGCCGGAGATGGGGTTTCCCGACACTCGCAGAGGGAAGAGAGAAAAGGAGAGTTCGGGGAGAGAGGAGTGCGAGAGGTCGGGGGGGGGGGGGGGGGGGGGGGGGGGGGAGAGAGATGATACGCTCAAAGCAAGCATATAATTTAACCCTATAAATATCATTAGTAGTATAAGCAAGTATGGATCGTTCTATTCCGGGGATTGAGGGTACACCTGTCAATGTAAGACAATTTAAACAATTAAAATAAAAACAAAGTATAATATTTACACATATAAACACCATTCACGAAATTAGGGGGAAAGAATAAAAACTAAGGAAAAACTAAGTATAAACAAAAACACAACTACAAGAATGAAATGTAAGAAACAAGGATCAAAACCAAGTTTACAATGGAATTCGAATTAACCTTATAGTTGTTCTTCCAAGTCATATGAAAGGAGTTGATCATGTGAAACGTTAGAAAGCAAACGATTTCCCATATTTTACTTTCAACGCTAATTAATCTAAGTGAAAGCATAAAGACTAATCCTATCAAACATGCATTCAAGCTCTAGAAAGATAGACAATCATAACATGTTCAACGCATGAAACACATAGAAAGGCTATCAACTGATGCGCTCAAAAGCAAGCGCATAATTTAACCCTGAAATGTCATCGTTAGTATAGAATAAGTAGGGATCGTTCTAACCGGAGATTGAGGGTACACCTGTAATTGCAAAAACAAATTAATAAAAGTAAAAAGTATTATTTACAAAAATAAAACAAAGAATAAAAATATATACAAATTAACATAAAAAGGGGGTTTAGAATTATTAAATTTAAAACTAAAATAAATAAAATAAAGAAAATGTAAAAACATATATACACGGGTGGAATGAGAGAACAAAGATCAAAACCGAAACTATGATCAAATTCGATTCAACCCTAATATTGTTTATCTAAGTCATGAGAAAGGAGTTGATCATGTGAAATATTCGAAAGCAAATAATTTCCCATTTTTTACTTTTCAATGCTAATTAACCTAAGTGAAAGCACAAAGATTAATCCTATCAAACATGTAATCAAGCCCTAGAAAGCTAGTCAATCATGACATGTTTAACGCATGAAACACATGGAAAGGCTATCAACTCAAGTGTGCAACTTAGTATGAAAATGTCCACCTAATTGCAATCCTCTTTAATTAAATTCGGTTTTTGTCCAAAACCTTTACTACTTCGATTCAAGTTACACAAAACAAAAAATTGATTTCATGTTCTTAAATCTAGCACCATTCATATCAAAACCCTAAGTGTTTCGAACCACATAAGATTAAAATACAAAAGATATCTATAAAGAAAATTTAATTAAACAAACTCACATAAGCAACTCTCGAATTACAATATAAGAGTCGAAATTCTCATTTAATCATAAAAATTCCAGAAATAATAATTTTTTTCAATCATGAATGTCAACTAAAACAAAACCAACGAAATTCAAAGCAAAGGTTACAAAGTAGAGGTCGAATTACACCGTGGATGGAAGATGAGGATGGGTGATTGACGTTACGATCCTTGAAGCTTGAAAGCAAGTCTTCAATGGTGGATGGTGCAGGAAAAGGTCACGGCTCATTCTTCTCTTGCTTCGGCCTTGCTTGAATCCCGTGGCTTGCTTTAGAGGATGGAGAGAATTTTTCTAATGTTTATTTTCTAATGGAGAGAGGTGTCTGAATGAAGAGGTGTGAGGTGTTGATGGTGTTGTTGTGTGATGGTGTGTGGAACCATTCTCAACATCAAAGAGGTGGGTATATATAGGAGCACGGCTAGGGTTCACAAAGCAATCAGAATTTTCCACATAGGTTCAACCAATGATAATTCGCCAAGTAAGCTTGTGATGTGTTCCAACCAATCATAGAATGCCAAGTAAGCCTTGTGATGTGTTCCCACCAATCAATTGCCGAATTTCCTTGAAATTATTCTGATTTTCTTCATTAATTTCAGCTAACATTCCTTTAGGGAATTTAGGGATGCACCTAGACACGTTTTGAGCTTTTCGTTGGTGCACACATATTTTCCTTCCATAAAAATCTCCCTTGAATCTCTCTTGGCGTCATCTCCTTGATTATTTCTTATTTTCACGTTGGCAATCACACCAAATTATTCCTCCAACAATATTTCTTTCCATAAAAGTCTCCCAAGAAAATCTCTCCTTGAAATCCTCAATCAATCATCTTTAATTCCCACGTTGTCACCTTCTTGCCATGTCATCTTCATGAAGCTTCTCTTCCCATTTATGAACTCAATTCAGCTTATTTATTCCAAAGACCTGAAAATAGAAGCTTTCTAAAATAAGAAATGGAAACTTTCCTAAACTAAAATGGGAAACTTTCTAAAAATGAAAAATAGAAACTACAAAATGGAAACTTTCTACAATTAGGAACTTTCCCAATCAAAGAATGGAAACTTTCCTAAACAGATTTTTATTAAGGAATTAACGCAGAAAATATAGGGAAATAACAGTTAAAACGTCGCATTAAAATGCTCCTATCATCAACTCAAGTGAGCAACTTAGTATGAAGAAGTCCACCTAATTGCAATCCTTTTCAATTGAATTCGATTTTTGTCCAAAACCTTTACTACTTTTGATTTAAGTTCATAACACAATAAGTTGAATCATGTTCTTAAATCACTCATACATAAACCCTAAAAGTTTCGAACCAATTAAGATTAACATATAAGAGATATCAATTAAGCAAATTCAATCGAACAATCACACAAAAGCAGCATTGGAATCACAAAATAAGAATCGAAATTCTTTATTCAATCATAAAATTTTAGAATTTAAACCTTGTTCAAACACAAATGTCAACTAGAAACAATTCTAATGAAACTAAGCAAGGTTACAAAGAAAGAGGTTGAATTACACCGTGAGATGGAGATGAGGATGAAGGATGAAACGTTATGGATTCTTGAATCTCGAAAGCAAGCTTCATGGTGGAGAATGGATGATGATGCTCACGGCTTCTTCTTCTTCTTCTTCCTTGCTTGAAACGTTGAATGCACTAGAGGATGGAGAGAGCTTTCGCGTAGAGAGAATTTTCTAAATTATGGGATGTCTTTGACGTCTTGGGGAGAGAGATATATATAGGGAACGGCAATACTTGGTCTCCAAGCCGTGATTTTCTGTTTATTTTCCATGGAATTAAATTAATAATTTCACATAGCTTCCACCAATGAAAAATTGCCAAGTAAGCCCTAGTGTGTCATCCAACCAATCACAAAACTCCAAGATGATTCCCTAATTTATTCTTGCCGAAATTCCTTGAATATATTCTAATTTTTATCTTGTAATTAGGCCAAAATACCTTTAGGGATTCTAGGAATGCATCTAGACGCCATTTGAGCCTTTTCTTGATGTCCACACTTTTTCTTTCCATAAACTCCACCCTAGAAAATCTCTTGGCGTAATCTTTTATTTTCTTCTTGATTTTCACGCCAACTTTCTCTCTTCCCTTGGTATTTCACAGCAAGTTCTCCCTAGGGTTTACATCTTTGCGTCACAAACCCTAATTCCATGGGCTTTTATGGGCCTTGATCCATTTTGCCGAAAATCCGAGTCAATCCATAGAGTTCTTGGACCTTGTTGCGTCAACTTCAAGCCTTTCCATCCTCCAACGTCAACACACTTCATTTTTCCATTTCTTTTTCATGGTTGCGTTGGAAACTTGCTTGGTAAGCCTTCCTCCTTTTCGCAGGGTTTCCTGGTTGGAACAGGAAAGCTTATTTCTTCATTTCTGATCAATTGTGTGGCCCTTTTCTTCTCATATTTGTTCGTCTTAACGTTCGCAAGCTCCTCTTTCCATTTGTGAATTTATTTCCACTTTTTAGCTCGGAGGTCCTGAAAATAGAAACTATCACTAAAAATAGAAACTTTCCTAAAACGAAAAATAGAAACTTTCTAAAAATGAAAAATAGAAACTTACTAAAGGTGAAAAATAGAAACTTTCCTAAACTAAAAATGGAAACTTGCCAAAAATGAGAAATAGAAACTAAAAAAATGGAAACTTTCTACAATAAGGGACTTTCCCAATCAAAGAATGGAAACTTTCCCAAACAGGGATTTTTCAAGGGAATAACGCAGGAAATGTAGGGAAATGGCAGTTAAAACGTCGCATTAAAATGCTCCTATCAAGAGAGAGAGTTCGGCTGATGGAGTATGTGTTTGTGTTTCTAAGGTTTTCTAGTTGCCAATTTTTCTATTTATACGTATGAGTGTGGGATGACGATTTCACCCTTATGACAAATTATGCAATTGTCCAAGCTGATTACTTTCGGGTTTCAAGCTTGGAACTTTTGATCGTTTTTCGTCGACAAGACCCTTTTTAAATTTTCGACTTCGCCTTAAGCCCAAAACTGATTTGCTTAAAAATCCAATTCGTCTTCCTTTAGATTAACTTCGTCAATCTTTGTTTCAATAAGCTCTGGTAATCTTCTAGGCCCAAATAGAACAACATTGGCCCAACGAAAATTTTAGTGCCCAAATTGTGTTCTTGACGTCAAGATAATTTCCGAAATCAAATCCTTCACTTAAATCACCTTTCAAAAAGTCTTATTGATGAAAAATCATGCCAAAAGATTTTAAAAAATTTGGGGCCTCACACTCTATCCCCTTCAAAATAAATTTCGCCTTGAAATTTGCCCAATGCATGACATGAGAGAGGTTACTTCTTTTCACCTCAAACTCGAGTGTGCCCAAGACATAGTCTTACTTTCCCATTGTACTTTTCGATCATTCACTTTTTACATGGTTTATCTTACTTCACTCATGGGGATGACCTTCTTAAACTCTTTAACCATTTTTTTTTTCTCAAATTGCATTTGTTGTTCTCAATCACATTGTTTGTGTATATGCATACATTTGATCTCATCCAACTTCTCTGAGCTCAATTCCATAGACAAAGACACTATTATTTCAGCATTTTGAATAATTCAATAAGCCTTTTGAATAAACCAGGGACTAACGCTTAGTCATCCACTAATCTTAACAACAACATACTGCAAATAGTTGTAAGTCCACTTATCAAACTTATTGCAACAATTGAATAGTCAATATTCCAACTTACAAGTTTTTCAAGCATTGTTTGCAAACAATTCACGTGGAATTCTACATCACGTATCAACTTGCACAACTCAAAAACATTCGTAAGACTTCCACCCTTTTTGCTTTCACACTTACTCCAATTTCGGAGCTATTTTTATCAATTGATAAAGTGTTCCTATTATACTTTCCATAGGATACACTTTTCCCCGGGAACCATGCTTCCTTTCAGTAAGCAACTTGCTAAATAACAACTCCATTGCAACCATGCAATAAGTGCTTAATTTTCAAAATCACCGAAAATAATTTGATGTCCACACCAAATTTCCATTCAATGAGAATCAAGAATTACTAGGAAATTTGAACCTTAAACATGAGTGGCAACCAAGAAGAGAAACCAAACTTTCTCTTTAGAACGTCTAACACAAATAACTTCCGTAGAACGTCTCTATGAATCACACGTCAATGATGTCATCACTAACGTCATCCTCATAGTTAGCAAAGATCTTAATTGCCAAACTGCATACACCTTTATTTATAGCTACAAGCAGATCCTACTCACTCAATGAATGAACAACTACAATAGTTTGCCCAAGTGATGTCAAAACAGGCACACAATTCGATAAGCTTGATGCTACACTGCTAAAATAAGGACCATTAGGTGGCTATAACACGTCGTTAAACACCAATTTAGAATCACTTGCCATTCACTGAACGAATTGTTAATTGATCATGGCATCAAGCTCTAACAATCGCTTTCGATAAGGCTTGACAAAATTCGAGGATCACCAATCGAAGTTGACACTTCGAAATTTGTAAAGTTCGTAGCATTTCCATTTAGTAGCGACCCTGAAGTATCATTTTCACACTATGAACTTTTTTTGGTGTCAAAGCTAAAAAATTAAAGGGTTAAATACTATTTACTCCCTGAACTTTCAGGGAACAAACAGTTTAGTCCCTGTCTTTTCAATTTCACACGTTTACTCCCTCATCTCTCAATTTTGAACCAATAGGTCTGTTCCGTGAAAAAACTCTATTAAAATGTCTATTATACCCTCAGTTCATCTTTTTTCTTTTTCTTTTCTTTTATTTTTTTATCTTTTATTTTTTTCGTTTTCTGTTTATCTCTTCTTCTTCCACCTCTCTTCTCCTTCAACATCAAAATTTCTAAAGCGACCAAATCAATCTGAAACATAAAACCTCTGTTCATTTGCTCAATCAAAAAACAAAACAAAACAAAACAAAAGAGAAAAAAATCTTTTCAAAACAAATTAATTAATTAATTAAAAATTTTGAGGGTAGAATAGACATTTTTTGTCTGAGAATAACAAATTGGACCTATTGGTCCAAAATTGAGAGATGAGGGAGTAAACGTGTGAAATTGAAAAGGCAGGGGCTGAACTGTTTTTTCTCTGAAAGTTCAGGGAGTAAATAGTATTTAACCCAAAATTAAATCATAAGCGCTCCTTCAACTCTTTACCAAGCCCAAACAGTTGAATTGACTGTAATTCTCTTAACTCCCTCAGGTCTTCGTCCGACAACAAGACAAAGTAATTTCTAAATATTCTCCTCTAAAGTAATCATTTACTTTCAAATTGGGTGTCCTTAGTAAACTCGAAGGTGAACAAACATTTTCCCAACTGCCAATTTAATTAAAATAGACCATAGTACAAGAAAAACACATTGAGACTAACATTTCAAGTCTGCAAGAAAATGGAAGATAATCAAACGGGTTCACAACAAAACTTGTGGATATGTAATTACAACCAAATCAACATTCCCAGATCTAATCTAGAGATGTAGACTACTTGTTGTAAAATTTCAGAATTTCTAGAGTCTTGGAGGTCAGGTAAAACTACATTCAAAATAGCTGCGGAGAGGAAATAAAAAAAACTCCCAGAATTTCAATTTTTGCTTGGAAATAGATTTTGGAAAATTTCAACTTTCCTAAATTTCGAACAAGACTTGTTGGCAAGAACCCTTGGTAAGTAACAAAATAATTTTGAAAGCATTTTGTTCGAAAAACCTTGAAGATGGTATGAGTTGCTGTTCAAATTCTAGGCTGCAGAATTTTGGAAAACTTGAAATTATCAGATCGTGAAAAATGAAACACCTCAATAAAAAAAAAAAATTGAATGTTTGAGGTACAGTTTCTTGACTTGAGAGAGAAACATTTTGACTAAGGCAAGAGGCAGAAATCAGCTTTTTGTAATTAGAACCAAGGATATAGAGTTGTTAATGTAAACTCTTGGTGTCGAAAACGTGTTTCGAAGTCCTTGTCTCGAAAATCGAACGCGCGAGTTATGAGGAAAATGTGAAATGTCACCTAAATTACTCGTGTTTGTCTTTTCTCCTCCTTGTGCCTCAATCTCGATGTA